>CATKHU010000287.1:5000-31424 GCA_949752735.1 Lumbricus terrestris
AGCTATTTTGGTTTGGCACTCGCCAACAGCTTCTTAAGCCTGACTTGGCCATTCTTAAAGAGAGATTTCCCTACTTTACTTTCCAATCAAGTGTTCGAGACCTTGGAGTAGGCCTAGTCCTGGACAGCATGCTTAGGCCTACCTTTGCTCCACACATTGCCAGTCTCACTCGCTCTTCCTACTTTCATCTCAGGCGGCTTAGGGCAATCCGTCGCTCCGTCTCCTCCTCTGTCTTTACTTCAATCGTTTCATGCCTTCGTCTGTTTCCGAATTGACTATTGTAATTCGCTATGGGTTGGCCTTCCAAAAGTTCGTCTCTCCCCTCTTTAATCTGTCCTAAACTCTGCGGCCAGACTAATAGCCCGGCTTCCTCTGCTATTCACACATCTCTGCTTTTATGTTTGACCATCTTCATTGGCTTCCTCTCAGTGGCGTCTACCAATGGGGGGGGGGGTTGGGGGTTGGGAGAACGTTCTCCCACGGTTTCTGAAAGTGGGGGGTTTGACGTTTTTCGGGTGTAAATTGGGGGGGGTTGGTGAATTTCTATTAAATAAAGGCCTGGAATACGAAAATTATTATTTGTGCATCATTTATTATCGAAAAACATTATTACCTTGGACTAACGAACCCACGGTTCGCTTGATGTCACTTATATTTGGTAGGGAGCAGGACAACTCATAGACCTTAGTGTCAGTCAGGTCCCTGGCATACAAGGGTGGAACACACCCATTCGGGATTGACCTCTTATCGCTAATCACGTTTACTGACGGAGCCAAGCCGAAGCCCCACCCTTGGAATGTGATGAAGGCAACAAAATTAATGATTGCGACGGTCGTGCAGCAAGAATCAAACGACCCGTTTGAAACTTGCTGTGCACGTGTAGCCTACCCCAGTCTGTGTTATAAGTTGTTCTTATTTCGCGAAGAGTTGCATCGACATCAGCAGGAGTTGTCAACAGCTAAAGGTCTGCCTACACAGAGAGTTTCTGTGGAGAATTCGAATGATTAGCTTTCAGCTTCTAAGCGCATGGACGGAGATTTAAAGGGGTGGCGGAGATGCCTATATCGCCCCAATGTTTCAGAAATATTTCATAAATATCATTATAATTTACTACAGTGTTATTCATTGAGCTTATTTATCTATAATGAAAATTCGTCTAAGATGGCAACTTAAAAGCCGCCATCACAGTCTGCAAATTAAAAAAATTAAGCATTGGGAGTGACATTTATTGAAGTCTTGAACCACATCTCTGAGCACTGAGGTCATGACAGTTTAAAATGCTACGTACGGCAGCAATGTGCAAATCCAAAAATTGTATGCAATTGGGAGGCGACGCTCTAAGGTCTCAAACCATGGCTAGGCTAGTATCAGCATGGAAAAATGAGTACCGGCAATTTTATTAAGACAACACCTTAAAATGCTGTCATTGCATTGTGGAAATTCAAAAAGTTTCTAATATGCCACTGAAAAAGTACAGCTATTTTGTTAAGACGGCACCTTAAAATGCTGCCATTGCAATGTGCAAATTCAAAAAGTTTCTAATGGGTCACTGAAAATGTACAGCTATTTTGTTAAGATGACCCCTTAAAATGCTGCCATTGCAATGTGGAAATTCAAAAAGTTCCTAATGGGTCACTGAAAAAGTACAGGTTTTTTTTAAAGATGACCCCTTAAAATGGTGCCATTGCAATGTGGAAATTCAAAAAGTTTCTAATGTGCCACTGAAAAAGTACAGCTATTTTGTTAAGACGACACCTTAAAATGCTGCCATTGCAATGTGCAAATTCAAAAAGTTTCTGATGGGGAGGGGATGCGCCCCTCCCCATACCCTGCCCCTCACAGTGCAACGCGCATCACGAGCGAGTTACAGTAGGTGGCTGTAGAGAGAGAGAGAGAGAGAGAGAGAGAGAGAGAGAGAGAGAGAGAGAGAGAGAGAGAGAGAGAGAGAGAGAGAGAGAGAGAGAGAGAGAGAGAGAGAGAGAGAGAGAGAGAGAGAGAGAGAGAGAGAGAGAGAGAGAGAGAGAGAGAACGAGAGCGAGAGCGAGAGCGAGAACGAGAGCGAGAGCGAGAGAGAGAGAGAGAAACTGGCAGACGGACAGATGAGGACAAGGAAATGAGAGATAGAGAGACAGAAAGAAAACAAGGAAGATAGAAAGTGTAACACCGACGACATATAAAATGATATCGTCCGTTTCGATGGTCAAAATCCGAGTTGGTCAAGCAAAGGAGACAGTAGGCCTCCGTCGTTGCGGTGGAAATTGTTGAAGATGGGGGTAGTGAGGTGGCGCACAAGTGAAATAAGGAAAAAAAGATGGAATACATTGAAGACAACGGTTTTCAGTCGCGAGTGGAAAGTAACAGAGAAGAAGGAGTATAGTAGAAGTGAGATTAACTGATGAGATGCATCAAGGCCGTAGCCAGGAATTGATTTGGGGGGGGGGGTGTTTACCCACTTTTTCAGCCAATTTTTCTGACGACCTTTTTAATCATCACACGCTTTTCGTAGGATTTTTTGCCCGGAAACAGTTAACCGCGGAGTAGAACGATCTAAATTCATGTTTCTCTTCTAAACTGGGATCTTCTGCGGATTCTGGGCGGCCATTACATTGCACGCTGAAATTCTAATAATTATGGGTTTGTAAATGCATTATATTATTCTTACATTTTTCATTCGGGGGGGGGGGGTTCAAACACTCAAAACACCCCCTAGCTACGGCCTTGAGATGCATGGAATGTTTAGCAAATTGGCGGAGAATTCACTTTAGGCAAAAAGTTTAGGAGTTCATTCCAAAGAGCTGGCGCATTATGCATGATGTAGGCATATAATATGTCAGTTGCAGTTTTTCAGTGAATAGGAGACTGGAAGCCGAGGTAGAGATAGATAAAATTATGATGATGTTGAGCGAGTAAATCGCGTTCGGCTAGATGATGGACTATTGGCGAATGTAAGAGGCTTGAGAGGTTTGAAGGGCGGTGTAAGCATGACATATTATTTCGCAGGAGATGCGTTGAGAGACATTTAGCCAACGAGTTGATTTGAGAACATGGGTGATGATGGTTTGACGATTGGGAGTTTTTTGTGACTTCGTGCGCGGGTGATATCGCTCTAGATTGTTTGCAACCGTTTTAGTTTATAGGGTTTTATTTTAGAGGAGACGATACTGTAGAAAGGGGAATTACAGTAATCGAGTTTTGAAAGAACACCTGAGGTGGCTATTGTGCATAGACTAGTCAATCACTTAATCGCGTATTGGAAAAATATTCCTTTTAATGATTCAATCTGACACACCGCAGAACGATTACAGGTACAGGTTATACGAAATACGGACCACTAGGCCTATAGCACGACACGCAGGTCGGCTTTACAGCAGTGGGTTCGGTAACTTAATTAACACTAATGGCCTAAGTACTGGATCACTTCTGGTCGGCCAAGCCAGAAGTGGGAGGGGTTATCTTTATTTTTAGCACAACCCGAGTCAAGCAACACAACAGCAAAGCGCCAATGGCAGCTAACAGAAACTTTAATAAATTAATGCCCTGAGCGAGGCTTGAACCCGGGTCGCGCGGATGACTCTCAGTTTAACGGCCAGCGCTCTCTCCACTGAGCTACGGGAAGAGGATTCAATGTCAAGTTTGAATGCGTCAAGGTCGATAGGATGAGCAGGAGACAAGACAATGATCTCATGCTCCGTTGAATTTGAGTTTATAGTGAACACAAGATCAGATCAGAGGTTGAGTTTGCAGCTGAGGATCGACGGTGCCCGGATGAGACACAGAAGCTGCAGTGACTAAATCAAGAGAGTAATTATTTTTTGCGCGGAGGAGAGAAACATGTTGGAATCAGAGGCGAGTAACAGGTTCGCCGAGCAAGAAGTCAGATCCACCCTGAGAATTGTTTATCATTGTTATCTGTATTGAAGCTTTGTATAGAGTAACGTTTTTGCATTCCACCCAACACTCAGGTGTGGCCCTCATTATCTGTTTTCATCACGTCGTGTTTATGTGTATGTTTATACTGGCGCCCAAAAATAAAACGAATCTGACATTGAAAATCAGTCTCTGATCCGAGTTGCTCTGTGAGTCGCTCAAGTTATCTGCTAAAGTGAATCAGAGTCAGAAGCCCCTTTGAACTGCTCGCGGGTTTCTTCTAGTTAACAGCCGAAAAGATCACTTTCTTAATCTATACTCGGACTTGCATAAAAAGATTCCAATGACAAGGGCGTCCGAGGAACTACCAGAAACCATAGGCAGGAATTTTACAAAGGGTTTCTATTGTTGGAGCGGGGTGGGGGACTAACAAGGGTGCTGAAAGCAACCGATCGCGTCACGGTGACGTCACCCTCGGCGCCAATCCCAACAGCCAACAGCATTTCTGGAATAAGTATCACGTGGTAATAGGGACCTGTTGATTGCCTTCTGGAAACATTTATTTTAAAAAACACTTTTTTAACCTAGCAACAATTCGTAACTAGTCAACCAAGCCTAATAAATTTAAGAAGCACTAGTCAATGGAGTTGATAAGATGAGCTAATAAGTCCAATTTTAAACAGCGAGATGTTAGCTAAATTAGGCCTATATGCATGGTGAAAGTTGCATCATGCCAAGGGCGGGACCAGCGCATTTTTATAGAAAGCATCTGCTGAGAAAATGAGTTTGTGATAGACGTATAGAAGTGAAATGGCTAATGAAGATTCTTTGTAATTGATTATAAGAAAACAAACATAAATTCGATGCAGTTTGGCATAAAAATCTTTTGCATCGGTGAGACTAATCGAGTTGTTAAGGGAGTTGCTTTTCAACGGTGGCGTGGACATTAGACCTACTTCCAACAGTAAAGTTCTAATATAAATGGCGGTTCTTATGTCGTATTGGGAACTGAAGTACCTGTTACTTATAACAATTGAAACATAAAAATGTAGGCCTAGTAGGCTACAAGCCGCTACATGTATATCCTCTTCTACTTCTGGTTTTCTGCCCCTAGGCAGGTTCAATGTCCGACGTCGCCATTCCTCTCGATGTTAGGCCTCTACCTTAAGCCTTCCACATCCACTTTAAAAAAGTAGTTGTCTACAATAGTTAAACGCATGCTAAATCAAAGTTGTTTTGACGCTAGAGCGCATTTATTTGCAAGGGCTCTACCACAACAGTGTAGGCGTGTTGTGACTTTATTCTCATTCACCCTTCAACTATATCCATTTTGAGTGCCGCTGCAGCTATTTTGAATGCCGCTGCAGCTATTTCGAATGCCGCTGCGGCTCGTTATTTTTTTTTGCAAATACCCAGGTTTGGGAAAGCTCTGGCACCGCACGAAACAGGCTGTAGATCTATCGTACCGGTACTGTTTGTCACTCTGTGAAACAAGCAAGTAGCCTTTCTAATTTCTACTCAGCTACTCACTATAGGCTGCGTTGCCCGATGTGTAGCCTAGTTCTGCACGGGAGGGACTAAGTACTAAGTAAGTACTCAGCCAGTATTCGGCTATAGTAGGCCTATCCGATATTTGGATCTGATAGATTTGAATAAAGATTTGAAGAAGTTGTGCAGTAATCGCCGGAATTTATGCAGTAATTCTGCGCACTGATTATAATCTGCTGATTTTATTCATAAGTCTAATTTTCAAATTTAAATGTGGACAAGTTTGCATGTGGTTACCTTGTGCCTGCATGCGTTACAGTCTGCACGACAATTCAGATCGTTGCTATAAACTGATACAAAAATCGAGCGAGAATATTATTGTCAAAAGAGTTTAAGTGCATTCGGAAAATTACCTATGTCAAATCTTCAATATGGGTCTATTGTTCGTGAGCTACGATATATCACGTCCATGCAGTGATAAGTCTACTCCTGCATGGATCTGAACGGCAGACTCTAAATTAATGTTCCTTTCTATGGCATTCTGTGTTTTCACTATAGACAAAATGCCAAGAGAAGCAGACAACAAGCAGATAGGTCTCAGTAATAATTCATAGTAAAGAAAAATATTTATGAATCAATATAGCCATTTGTTTAACCTTCTAAGATAAACTGCTTGCAACAATCTCGGTTTATCATGGGTCTGCATTTAGTATCGGTGCAAAACTTACGACCGCTTGGAAGCCATATTCATAATGGACGCTTTGCCAGGACATTATCGAAAGATAGGGGGGGGGGTACGATGCAGCTCTAAATGCTGTTAATGCGCCAGTATGTTAGTCTTCCACAGAGACTATATAGATAAGAGTACACATGTGCTGCATCATATATCGTTGTACATGTACAGTTAAGTATGATAGAGGAAGACATATCTGGTTCCGAGAAATAGGCCTGGATGGCATTTACATTGCACTAGAGTGACTAGATGCTTCAATGAATTTGAAGATCGTTACTGAGGGAAATTGAGAATAGGTCTGTGATAGAGAATCTCGTAACGAGGGGTCTGCGTAGGCAACATGTATTCATAGGTCTACATAAAATCGGTAACCTATGTGGAAATATGACTCCAATGCGTTTGGTCTTCCAATTGCACGAACATATATGTCAGTAAGTTTTGCAGCACAAACTTCAAAGAAACTACCAAACTCACGAAAACATGTTTAGTATTGTTGTAAGGATAATAATGTATGTATTATAAATAATTATCAGCTTTGACATGCCGGACGATTAGCAGCTGAATTATGTTGCAAATTTGACATTAATTTCCTGTGAATTTTGCTAACTCACCAACGCTGATCAGCTAGCAGTGAACGAAGAAAACCGTTTTTGAAATTTGCAGACGAGTTCTAGAACCGTCTGAAGTGTAAGCTCACTTAACACCTATCCCAAGTCTGTACTTCCTGCTAATTTGCTGAGTCGATTGATGTTTTTCCGCGCTAAAATTCCTCTACATGGTAACATGGATGCGTCTGATCCCTGGACAGAAGACTTAGGCCTACTAATCTAGAGAAGCTATGTGCAGTACCATCCAATTCTGGCTGCATGCATAGACTCCCTCCATCCAGAACTTGGAAGGAGCAAACACATGGTTACCACATAGCATAACATAATCAAAGGTAAGCTTATACGCCTTAGGCCACTTGACCGAAAATATGCAGCCTTTGGACTTCACCAAGATTTAGTAAGTTCTAAGGAACTGAGGTATATACATGTAGACTATAGGCCTAAGTATACGTATGTTTATATATATATATATATATATAAAAAATTATATGTAGGATAGACTATTTCAGTTCTGCCACAATGCTTCAAAATGCTATTGTTGCGAGGTGCAGACAGAATCAAGACTAGTTCCAGTGGCTTAGAAAAATTAAGGCTAGACTGATAATGGGAAAATGTTGCTTGATGTTGTGGGAGAAGAAACAAGTTTGACCGACTATACTGGCGTTGATTTCTTCACTCGTCGAAAGTTGCCTGGAGGCTGGGACTCCAAAATAGACCTTTGATGCAGACAAGGCTACTAACAGTCGTTCGTGGCAGGTTTTGAGCTTTTAAATCTTGCAATGTCGATTGTTTCTAATATGTATGTATGAACAATTGTTATAGCGCCTCTTCAAGAATCTACTCAGAATCGCTCCTGACTACAGCGCGGACACTGAATCGATGTTCACGCCGAAGTGAATGAGCAATTGCGAGGGAAGGACTTTCTCAAGGTCCCTGCATGCGCAACGGCTTGAAGTTGATTCTAACCCGCAGCCTTCGGATTCCAATGCCCCGAACATGCCCTATACACTACCGCGTCCCACGCATAGGCCATGCGTTGACACTACATCGTCAAACACAGGCAGTATCATACATGTAGTATGCGTTCCTTTGGGGTCTGCTGTGGATATGCCTATACTCTGTAAAGACGGTAGCCTACATGTTTCCGTTGCAGCTGCTGGCGGACGTTTTTTGATGTCTGTTGGACCATTCTTCGGAACAGAGACGATTGTCAGTTTTGAGAGATTCCGCAACAATTTATTTCTGACGAACCCACTGTTCATTATTAGTCAACAAACATCAGCCTCCTTTGATGAATGTGAATGATGATCGCCTGCAGGAGAAAGCCTCGTCTACCGTCTTTTCCTCGACCTGAACTATCCTCGCGATGAATATCGCTTCTTTCTCTGCCTTTAATCGTTTTCCTGGTTGCAATAGATACAAAGTTTTGCAACCGTTAGCCCATTTATCATACACGTTGCCTGCCGAAGGCAGCCTATACGCGCTCGAGATAGAGCTAGGCAACGAAAATGCTCTCCAATACTTGTTGTTCGGAAACTACATGGAAGTCAGTTGTCTAGCAGATTCCTTTTTATTCGGATAATTAGCCTATATGCCGCAATGATTGCATGCACGAATAATAATGACGATAAAGTACTGCAGGCCGCTTCCTTACACGCGATGATGAAGCATCAGTTTTGGTACAACAGCAAAATGATAGCAATATGGATTCACTTTCGTAATGTCTGTCTTCAGGCCAGGAAGCAAAGTCTTACGCTTTTAGCGGGGATTTTTTTCACGCGCGTTTGTACCCAAAAATATGCAGTTCTAAATGGATTTTTGCAGTTGTAGAAGCACTTTTGTGCAGTTAAAGATAGTAAAAAGGCCACTATCACGTGATTGGGAGTAATTTACCATGGAGGATCATGGGAAGGGAAGGTTGTACAGTTCTAAAAACTCCTTTAAAAAGTCTTTCAGCAAATCCGCGATAGCAATATGAATTCAATATGAAATAACTTTCTCACAGAGTGCTGGGCTTGGAACTGATCGTATCGCACATCAGCTTTCTCTATCTTTTTGAAACCTAGTCAAACATGTAGACCTACATGTCTTCGCTGTAGATGACAAAAGACCCTGTGAAGAAATCTTGCATGCTTAATGCTCAATGCTTAATAACTGTCCTTAACGCGTTGTAGGCCTATTGCAAATAGGCGTAAGCAAATTATATTTATATCAGGCCTAGGCTATATATAATTATACATGAACTTTGTATTAAAAGGACAAAACAAGCAAAAGCGAAACGATGTTTCCTGCAAGGTAAGGTAAGGTCTATAGGAAAAAGAGATTTATTAGAGAGCAATCGTGGGCGTTTACAAGTTGAAAGTTCATTTATATTTTTGTTTTGCGGGCGTTCTTCTTTGTTTTAAATGTTCACATTTTGACATTGTACTTTCTCAGACCATAAACAGTAGACCTATCGAAGCCAGGTTCGCTGAGAGGGACAGAGGTAAATGCCCATGGGCCCATCGACATTTAGGGGGCCGGTGTCACGAAATAGAGTATCCCCCGTATTAATTGTATCCCCCCCAAATTAAAGTTTTTAAAAAAAATCGCTTCCGCGTGGTTTTTTTCCGGCAAATTCATTTTCATCTGCTTTGTTTTGAACAATGACACTAACAGGTATGTTTATTCCTACTAGATAATTTGTTTTGCCCTGTTTTTAGAGCACTTAAAACATTTAAAACACATAAGAACACTCAGAGTCACTAAATAAATTCGAGTTGCCTTTATCTGAGCATTGCTTAGGGCACTTAAAACAATTAGAGTCACTTTAAATTTTGAATACAGCATACATCTTATTATTATGCGCATTTTTCAAAAAAGGGATAGAATGGTTTATCCTCCCGGATAGTATAGACCGGTTAATTCCATCCGGGGGGATAGATTAATTCATCCCCCCGGATAGCTTTCAGGGGGGATACTCCGTTTCGTGTCACCGGAGATTTACGCAACAAAATAAATCAACTAAAATAATAACATTTGAATATCTGTACAGTGTATATATAAATATAATATAGTATGTCGTACCAGCATTTTTATTGTTTCAATTTGTTAAAAATTCTCATAAAACATAAAGATCGTTTAGAGGGTTTAGAGGCCCGGAATTTCTGTTGGCGGGCCTGACCGAAATATACGGTAGGCCTATCGCTCATAAGCTTTGTCTGAATGGACAAGAAATTTGTAGACTAAAAATCCGCAAACTTCGAACAGCTCCAACTATATTCAGATTTTGCATTCGGCAATAATTGCCATAATAAAACGTGTTGAATGGTGAACCTTTAGAGGAGGGTGGGGCAAGTGCGGCCCCTTAAGGATTTCGTCCAAATATCTCTGAGCAGAAGACAATATTGAAACATTCAACTATACCATGTCATAGACCATCCATCTGGCTATGCAGGGTGCACAAACTATTTCAGAAAAAATAATCTGATTTTTTGGTATTAAACATTTTTCGCATGCTCTTGAAAAGCCACTCTTGCCCCACCGGTGGGGCAAGAGTGGCATGAACGGCCAGTCTTGCCCCATGCAGTATTAATCATTGTATTTACACTCCATATACTTTGGATTTCTTTTTATAATAAAAAATGAAAATACTAATAAGAGCACTCGATAGACTTGTTTTAACTTTCTTACCTAGCTTTACTGAACTCTTTGGTCCATTCTAAGTGATTTTGTTGAATTTTCTCTAATATGTACACTTTTACTGTTTATGGAGCAAGTGTAGCTGAGGCCACTCTTGCCCCATGCTGTCACGGCCACTCTTGCCCCGGTACCTTAGCAATTAATTTTTTCTAATTACTATTGACATCTTTCGAATTCATTCAATCTAATACGCGCAATCAATGCGCTATTGATGTCTTTGCAGCATAAAATTATCGAAAAATTTAGCATCGAAAACTTTGATTTTATAAAAAATTATTCCTAACTATTCCGATTTATAATGATTTTAGAAAAATCGAAAAATTATTATTTACTCGTAGAGTTTGCAAGTAAATTTAACATATCTTATGTCATTCGATGCGGCCGATAAATGTCTTTCAACGTGGCTTAATTTAATCGCTACGCATACGTATTGCTTTACGATATCCTTCCGTCTATTCTTGCCCCGCAGGCCGCTCTTGCCCCACTCTCCTCTACATTTGCATAAAACATTCTTTAGTAATTAGAACATCGCTGCATGCATTTGCAACTTTTCATTCGATGAAGAAAAACAAAAGTGCTAGACCGAATCATTGCATCTCTGTCTTCCATTCGATTGGGGAACCTGCTGCCTTTTAGTAATTCAATCATCCATTCACTCACTCATTCGTTCATCCATCCATCCATTCACTCACTCATCCATTCAATCATTCAGCCATCCAGGCATGCATGCACAAGTGCATAAATGCATTCATAATTATATGCATGCATGCATAGGTGTAGCATAGGCGGCTAGGCCTATCTATATATCTGCACACACAGCCACACACACACACACACACACACACACAAAAACACACACGCACACACACACACAGCCGCTGCATTAGGAGTGCTTGCCAGAATGACGCGTGCATGAAGTCGGTAACGGTTGTTCAAAAGACCAAACAGCCTAAAGACTAAATTTAGGCTCTTTTATGGCAGACGAAAATATGTTATAGTCCCTGGCGCCAACGCCACGATGTTTTAAACAACACGGAAAAAAGTCGTGCCTGGAATTTTCACTGCGTGGTGCGATCTCCGTAGTCAGTGTATACATGGTGTTCTTCAAGGGCACCACGCATGTGCTGCACAGAAGGGTGGCACCTGTGTATGCCATCTCAGCTGCTTCCCTCCAACCTCGCACATTTATTTTCGTCTGCAGCAGTGCAATAACAGCTCCGCAGATAATTATTAGAAGATTTTGAGTGCACTAAATTGAATTCGGTTTATGCGGATTGGTACGGCAATACTTCATTATTAAATAGGATCTAGGCCTATAATCTTTCGGGTGCTGCAACTTTTTCTTGAGCGCAAGGCTTCAACTAATCAAAGTACAAAACAATCGATTCTTCAGTGATCTGCATTGCCAGGTCAACGTGCATTGGTGGGGTGCGGTGGTATACATTGGTGGGTTCGGTGCCTTGGAGCCCGAGGATTTCAGGTTCAAATCCACTTCAAGCTGCCGCGTATAGGATCTTGGGCATGTCCTTCACCCGCAATTGCTCGTACGCTTTGGCGTGAAACTCCGATGCAGTGTCCGCGCTGTAGTCGGAAGCGCCTCTGAGTAGGGAGCTTGAAGAGGCGCTATAAGAAATGCTCGATTCTCGTTCAGATATTAAGCACAATGAACGATCGACCGTAGCCTATGCATTGTCGTGCATGTATACACCTATTTAAGTTTCTCCTTTGCTCTATGGTAGTCTATACACGTTCAGATTTGGACATGAAGAACAAAAATAGGTCTGTGTGGTTGGCGCCGTAGAACCTGCGCAAGTCAAACCAACCATTAGAGCTGCCAGATTACAGTGTTTCAATGCCTCTGAGAGCCTCGGATTTTATTTGAAAGGCGCTATATAAATGTTCAGATATTCATAGGCTATAGCCTTGGGGCTCAGGTCTGCATCAAGCTTACCCTTGGTTGTCTTCTCTTGGTCATCGGTTCCGGATGATATCCGTTTGATGGCGACGGCGGTTAACCTCTCCATTCGTTTTACTCGTTTGATAATTCCAGTGCATTTATGCTGTGGGTTTATTCCAATACAATTACAACATAAGTATACGTGACTGTCATGTCTTCGTTTGTGCTGTCTATGCGTCGCAGTCTTCTTCTTTCCTTATCTCCGTCTCTCTTTTGAGTCTTTTTACAAGTTTTTAGAGCCAGGCATGACCACTTAGGCCTACGTAAAGGCTGCATGCTTGGGCTGTAAGCAGTGATTTAGGCTTCTTATCGGCAAAATGGTCACCAGCGCCGACGGTCTATGAACCAGGAAAATTAGACAAAGATGCAAATTATTAGGCAGTTGCCAGCTGCAGATAATTAAAATGGTTGACTTCATTGAAAGTAAGGTAAACGAGAAAACGAAAATGTTTCCAATATATCTAAGTTGTCGAAAGTCTGAGCGATTTAGTTTAGGCCTATTTCCCGCTCCCGTAAACAAGTCGGTGCGCTGCGCTTAGCTTATCAAGCTTTGATGTAGACATTTCGAATTGACCTGGGTCGTTGAAAGAGCTGAACGTTTACAAAAGTTCGTTTAAATTTATGGATCCTTAGAGAGCTAAGCGAAACATTTCAAATTAGGTGGTTTACTCTTGTCGTCGAAATGAATCTGAGCCACTGAAAACAGCTCTTTGAATATAATTAGCTCTATTTGAAAACAATTATGTTGAATTTAGAGCAGACAATATCAACAAGGTTAGTTGCGAACTTGTAATTACAGACAAGATGCGACGTAGGCCTACGCACGTTAGCCTACGTAGGTCCTACATATAGACCTGCGTCAGAGCCGGATTAGGAAATGTGGGTCCCTGTTCGGGAAATTTGTTGCGGATCTTCGGCCGAAAATTCTGATGACCTTTTATAGTCGTTTGGTCGAAAATATCGTAGAGTATACTGATTATTTCCCTCCGAAAAAGTTGATGACCTTTTTCCGTCGTTTGGTTGAAATTTACTAAAAATAAACCCAAAAAATGTTCGGAAAATTTTTTCACCCGGATGTGTGGGCCCCCCTAAAGTGTGGGAGGCCTGTTCGGCCGAACTTGCTTAATCCGGTCCTGGCCGGTGTCGCGTGACAGAGTCTCCCCCCTAAAAGTCTCCCCCGGAGACTTTCTTTCGAAACATATTCTCCCCCCGGAGGAACTGTTCCAGAATAAATTCGCCCCCGGAGAGTATATTCTGAAATAAAGTCTCCGTGGGGGAGAGAATATTTCCGCCGTCCACGAAATAAAGTCTCCCCCGTTCAAAGTAAAGTTGGCTACAGTTGCATCAAATTTAGAGGTGGGTAGGTTAAACGGTTAGTTTACGTTGCCAGATTATATAATAAGAAAGCATATAATACTTTTACTTCAGAAAATTTCTTCCAATACAGAGTTTCAGCCAGGGGGGAGACTCTATTTCGGGGGAGATTTTGTATCAGAGGGAGACTTTATTTTGTGACACCGGCGTTTATTTTTTCGATAACGTATTACGGTACGTGCCCCTGCCTACGCGTACGTTGTTTTTCTCGATAATCTGGGCCTACGCACGGTAGGCTACTCGTGCGTTATTCTGGCAGTTAGCGTACGGTAATAGAAATTTAGTGAACTTGAAACTCGAAGTTTTAGGTGCCATAGAACCTGTCTGCATGTATCCATAATGCACGCATAGAAACTAGCAGGTTAGGCCCAAGGCCGTAGCCAGGATTTGATTCCGGGGGGTGTTTATTCAGTTTCCAGTCCGAATTTGTTAACATTTTTCATTTCGGGGGTGTTTTCGTGGTTTTATCTCATGGTTTTTACCTCATGTGCTAGTAAATCCATTCTTTTATATTTTACATTTTCCATTTCGGGCGTGTTCAAACACCCAAAACACCCTCCTAGCTACGGCTTTGCGACCTACCAGAGCAGCTTGGAAGACATAGACCTACAGAATCTGATGTAGGCCTACATAGTGGGCAGGTGCGGATCCAGAGGGGGCAAATCCGACAATGGCCCCCATTGAGAAACGCCCAAAGAACGTGCCCCCATTTGGTTTCAACAAGCTTTCAACAGTAGGTTTCAATGGCATATTTTCCAGACAATTCAGCTAAATTACTAAAAAAAGTCGTGAGTTTTTTTTTGCAGGGAAAATGGTATACATTTTAAACCAGGTTGAACCAGGCGACTAAACAAATAATCAGTTTTTTTCTGGCGAAAGATCAACAAATTTCCCCCAAATTGGCACCCCTTCGAAAACTTCTGTATCCGCCCCTGATAGTGGGCGTTGTATTATACAGCTTGTCGGCCTACATATCGCCATCATGTGCATTTCCCGCTGGTGATAGTATTTATGAGAACCTCAATTGCATAGGTTACTATCCACGTCAATTCCATTGCAGTTCAGAGTTTCTAAAATCAAGCAATTTATTCCCTGAATGCTGCGTGATTCTCTTCTTCTCCAGCGACATGTTGGTTAATTAGCATTAAATTAAAATTTAATGAACTAAATTAATTTACTGTAGGGGAGTGTAGGCCTATACGGGCCATCGATCAATCTTGACGTGAACAGCACCGCGATTAAAGGTGTTGAAAATGACGCTCCGTTGCCACGGGCAACACTCCAGAGCCCATCACGTGTCCATGTTTAGTAAGTGATACATGTGTTTTCCAGCAGGCTGCTATTCGGACCAGTGATTGCCATTGGCCAGCCTAGCCTCGAGAGCCCGAGGCATGACCTTTGGAAGGGAATTAAGAACAGAAAGAGGGAAGAAGAACTATGTATTGCAAATGACTGCATGATGAAAACAATTTGCTGCCTTATTACAACCTGGAATTCACGTAGGCTCACAACAGCTGGGAAAACATAAATACAAGGTATGGAAGAAGGCATAACAGCTGTCTTGTGGTTGAGGCGTCATAGAGTGGCACCACATCCACGCCAGTCGTCAGGCATGACCTGGAGGGCTTCTGTGCTCCGATGGAAGTATACTGATCGTGATTGAGTCTGGATGGAAGTAAACTGTTTGACGTGTATTGTGTAAGTGTTGGCTCGATGTCAGACGACATACGTGCCCGCTTTCCTTAAAAACTTAACCACCCACGTGGTGATTCCGTGGACACATGTATAGCCATAGGCACGCATAGCTTGTACCTTGCTGCGTTATGAAACTTATGATAGCAACAAACGAAGAATAATAGCCTACGCATAACACCACAAACGCACAGGCCTATAATTTATAAATATTTAGACTATATATAATATATAAATAAACATATTATATATCGTAATCTCGAGATTATTTCTACAGCGCCCACAAAAGCGAAGTCACGTGACCAGCTTATTCACAGGCTATATTATATAATTACATAATTATATACTGTGTGTAATGTGTATATATAACTGCAGTTCCAAGTAGTGAGATAAACCAGTGCAAAAAGTGAAGGGATTTCGATTCGTGTAAGCTAATCTCAGGTGTGATTGACTCGATCCAAAAACGTCTGCACCTATTATTATAGCCCAGAATATAATCAGATTTGTCCGCTGGATTAATAGGGTCTTCGTTCGCTAACACAAGAACACTCACGATTGATCTATAATTCTCCCTGCATGGGGATAAAGGCGCGTATCACTGTCCGACTAATTGTAGGCCCTACTAATGGCTCATGAGCACTTATAGTGTCAGTGACATGCAGATCAAGCTCATTCTTCTGCTCATACTCACGGGTTGCTGTTGAAATTGAAAATCGGAAATGTTACGAACCACGACTCGATTTGCTTCGTATTGAGAGCATGAAGGAAACGTGGAAAATGCTGGAGAGAAATGGAGCAATTGAGAGATTGCGGACATTGAACGGAAATAAAAGATGAAGACAACGACGAAGAATTCCTGCGATGCATTTTATAGACAACGTTACGACGGCCTTAGGCGCGAAACTCGTCAGACACGCGTTTGTTGGCCGCAGTTTCACTCGCGATGCAATAGAATGGAAGGAAACTCGCATTTCGCTTAGAGGAAAGGAGTAAAACTTCCTAACAGGTTAAGGAAGTCCAGAGGGTTTATATATCCGCCAGTTTGCCTTGTTGCAGACATACTCCATCCATCCATCCATCTATCCATCCATCCATCTATCCATTCATCCATATATCCATTCGTCCATATATCAATATATCCATTCAATTGTCCATATATCAATATATTCATTCATTCATCCACATATCCATCCATTCATCCATTCATCCATCCATCCACCCATCCATTCAGTGAACTCTTATCCAAACACTGAAGTGCTCTTCCACTTAACTCTCGCTCACCAATAGTGTGCGCTTGTGTGTGCGACAGGCGCATGTACGTACGTTGATACGCGCGCAAATGTACATTATATTTCTATATAAATGTGTACGTACGCATATATATATATATATACACCGTGAGGCATAAAAAAGGAAGCCCCAAGAAAAATCGTTATTATTTTAACAATACTCAAACAATGTCGATGAAATTCAGGAAAGTTATAGCTAAATAGCAGGCACTGTAAGAACATTTACAGTTTGCACCCAAACTGTCCGCCTTTAGCATCTACGCATGCGCGAAGTCGCTTGCGCCATTCACGCACCGCCGCGCGTCAATAATTCGCTGGTCAAGATCGTTCCAAGCATGCATTATTTTCTTACGAAGATCTTCAACATCACGGACCTTTGTTTTGTATACCATTACCTGCATGCATCCCCATATTTTATAATCGATGGGATTCAGAACTGGGCTGCTTAGGGGGCCATAGTGTAGGAATTATGAAGTCAGGAGTTTCATTCGTCAGAAGTGCAACCGTTTCTCGAGCTCTGCGCGCTGGAGCACCATCTTGCTGGAAAATCTAAAATTCTGAGAATTCTCGAATTTCAGGTAGAAGGCCTCCCATGCACGAGTAAAACATCTTTGTAGTATTGGCCGTTGATTTTTACCCCCGGTTCAACAAAGTGAATTGACGTGCGCCCCAGAGAAGAACACCGAGTGACACCACATGTAAGGGATTTGCTAACGCTGGACGTGTGCGTAAAAGGCGGTCGGCTGTAATATATCTCTTTCGAGTTCCAACTGCTACATAAAGACGATCATTTTGAGTATTGCTACGAGAAGCAGGAAATGGTGTACAAAACATTGGTCCGTGATGTTGAAGATCTTCGTAAGAGAATAGCCTAATGCAAGCTTGGAACGATCTTGACCAGAGAATTATTGACTCGGCGGTGCGTGCATGGCGCAAGCGACTTCGCGCTTGCGTAGAAGCTAAAGGTGGACAGATTGAGTACAAACTGCAAATGCTTTTACATTGTCTGCTATTTAGCTATAGCTTTCCTGAATTTCATCAACATTGTTTGAATATTGTTGAAATAATATCGATTTTTCTTGGGGCTTCCTTTTTTATGCCTCACGGTGTATATATATGCGTGTTGAACTGTTGATTTATGCATGCATGTATGTCTAGGTTTACGCGCGCGCACAAGCACACGCAAAGAGCCGAACTGATGACCCTATGATAAGTTCAGAATTCCTTGGCCATGGCCATGCTTCATACACATAACCACCATCTTACTCATGCACGCACTTACGGCAACCCTCTTAACCCATTAACCACACACACACACACACACACACACACACACACACACACACACACACACACACACACACACACACACACACACAAAACACACATAATGTCACATATGAACACACACACAAACACACACATGAACACGTGCACTTCTTCCGTCTTAATCATTCAACCACATGGGCCAATGGTTCCCAACCCGTGGCCTGCGGGCCAAAAGTGTCCCGCCAGACCTTAAAAAATGGCCCTTGTCTCTCAAAGAATTAACAAAAATATATGAAAAAGGGACAATTTGAACCGAATAGAACATATAATTATTTTCTATGGCAAATTATATTGTTTTGACGTCTATAAAAACATCAAGCATTCTAGTTTGATTCAATTATAATAATTGTATAGCCTATGCTTTTAGTTAATTAAATTTTAGCCTTATGGCTCCCTAATGTACTTCAACTAATAAAAAGTGGCCCTCGTGTCCTCCAACTTAGAAAAAATGGCCCTCAAGTCAGAAAAGGTTGGGAACTGCTTACATATGGGCCATGGTCGGTTGTTTCGTGGCTGCTGCCTTGCTTTGTCTTCTACACCCGATTATAGTCTGAGAAAATGAGGACCAACCAGTAAGGACGTAACTTAGAAACAGACGATCGCAGACTAATCACATCTGCAGAAATGTCCAGATAATAATTTTTCTTTTACTACGACGTGGATTCGAAGCTGTTCTTGTTTTTTCTAGATAACCCTGCAGCATCAAGATGTTGGAGAGTATGTTCGCGGCGACGTCGAAGGTCCTGAAGTCTGGCAGGAACGACGACGACCTGATCGACCGACTCAATCACCAGTACACCGTCATCTTCCTCATCATCTTCACCGTCGTCGTCAGCACCACGCAGTACGTCGGCGACCCAATCCACTGCTGGTGCCCAGCCTACTTCACCGACAACCACGAGGAGTTCACGAACAAGGTCTGCTGGATCTCCTACACATACTACCTTCCGGAGGACATGTCCCCTGGCCAGCCGGGGGCCATCAAGCAGCACATCGGCTACTACCAGTGGGTACCTATCGTGCTGCTCATCCAGGCCCTGCTCTTCTATCTTCCATGTCTACTGTGGCGCATCTTCAGTGAGCGGTCCGGAATCAACATCAACAATCTCGTCGAAGCGGCGGAGACGATCCAGAACGCATTGTATCCGGAACGACGGGACAAAACGATCAAGTACATGATCCGACATCTGGACCACTACCTCGACTACCAGAGGGAGTATCGAGGCGGCTGCTGCGCTGGGGTTCGACGCTTCCTCGCCAGACACCTGTTCTTCGTCTGCGGCAATCGCTACGGCAACTACCTGTTGACGCTCTACCTGATCACGAAGGTCCTCTACTTCGTCAACCTCATGGCGCAGCTGTTCATGCTGAACGCCTTTCTAGGAACGAACTACCACCTGTACGGCATCGAGGTCATCCGCGACCTCGTCATCGGTCGTCAGGTGAAGACCGCAGCGAAGTTTCCACGCATCACCCTCTGCGACTTCGAGATCCGCCAGATGGGCAACATCCACCGTCACACGGTCCAGTGCGTCCTCCCCATCAACCTCTTCAACGAGAAGATCTACATCTTCCTCTGGTTCTGGATGGTCTTCGTAGCCATGGCGACCTGCGCCAGCTTCCTGCGCTGGGTCTGGCTCATCGGGTTCCGCTACAGCCGCATCCGCTACGTTCGCAAGCACCTCAAGGTCATGGGGAAGCTGAACAGGGACAGCGATCGAGACCGGAAGCTGTCGCACAAGTTCGCCCAGATGTACCTGCGACAGGACGGGGTCTTCGTCCTGAAGCTGGTCGCCAAGAATTCCACGGATCTCGTCGTGGCGGACATCGTGTCCGCCCTGTGGGACAACTACAAGAACAAACCGATGATCGGAGCGAGGGAGGAGGACGTCGACATCGAAGACAACGCAGATATGTAGCAGTCGATCTTCGATGCTTTGCGCGATTAGCAGCAAGTAGCAGCTTCACCTTCAGCTGTCGACTAAAGGCGACGACTTCGTTAAAGCCAACTGATGTGCAATTACTGAGTATAATTATGCCATGTGAAGTATGTGCGATATGAATTGCTACGGTCGGAAAATTGATCTGAACTTTGTTTTAATTGCCATCTGATGTGATTTCCGTGGCAAAAGAAATTAATGTTGAGTCAAATTGTGTCTGTGGTATTTATTTCGAGGGCATGACGGAAGTCGTAGACCTGTAGCAGGTCCTAAAGAATCATGATGCACTGCGGGAATGGAATTTGGAGTTCAGTTTATTTCAAACGTTGAGAACGTTTATCGATCTGGTAGAACTGCTGAGGTAATGAATACGATGAGTAATTAATATTTCGGCTGTGGATCAAAGAATGGAAGTCTAAATATAAAGACTGAATGCTAGGTATATGTTCTGATAAGCTGAAAGTTCGACTGATATTGAAAGATTGAGTTTTCTGAACAGCCTTCGTACAACATCCGATCAGTTAATGCTCATTCGAAGTTTGAGGGTAATCTTGAATGTGGATTAAATCGTGAATTTCTTACCACGAGTCACTGGACCCGACGTCATATCGATGATCTGTGAGTAAATGTATTGATGAGGATCAGCTTTTGGATATATATATATATATATATATATAATTATCTATCGCCCGTTGAAGCATGACCTATGGCCTGGCAGCCGCTGCATCTAGAACTTATGAGGACAAATGATCGAAGCTCGTTTTCGTCGCTCAAGATGTCGAAGACGGCTGAACAATAAGCAATCGAATGTCAAATGTCAAGGGTGCTGAGAGTATAGTCTGGTTTTCATAGATCATATTATTATTATCTCCCCACAGGTCTTTCACTCAAAACTGAAAACATTGCTCTTTCAAAAATCCTATCCTGATTCTTCCTCTTCTCCTCACATCCCCCGCCACTTCAATTCTAAACATCACCCACCTTAGTCGTCCATCTATCTGCCTGCCTGCCTGACTCTCCGGACTTGACCCGCTGCCTATCGATTTTGTTTTGATTGAGCGCCTGTGAATAAGCTGGTTCCCGCGACTTGGCTTTTGTGGGCGCTGTAGAAGTCTCGAGATTACGATTACGATTACGATTACGATTATCGGCTTGGCCACCTGTTGTTAGGAACTTCTTTAGCTGGTGATTGGAATTACTTCCCTCGTGTAACAAAAGTGCCTTTCCTTGAACTTTTAGGCAAGTGCCTTTTGTCTGACCTGTAGTGTGTTCTCCTTGACATAATTATATAATTGCAGGCATGAACCTTTAACGTGATATCGACTGCAGAACAGTGTGTAGGCCTATCCTGATTTCGGAAGGTGTGCGTGTTTTACTGTCAGCGCCGCTAAGCTCTAAATTCGAAAAATATTGCAAGGTCTTCCGATGACATTTGATGGACTTGTCGGCTTCTCGCAATCTGTCAAAAGCACCGTTTGAATATTACATAACTCTCTTCATTATTGCGTAGTCCACTAATTGATATTGAATTCGCTACGTCTGACCTCCACTTCGTATTGGCGTCTTTTGTTCCCAATCACCAACAATCTCTAACCATAGACCATCAGATCATGATGTATAAAGCTTATAGACGTAGCATAATTATATCCGACCACATTCGTTCGTACGTAAACGACGCCTAGATACGTCATAGATCGTATGAACAGAGTTTGTTGCCTTGAACCGTCTTCGATCATTCACTGTTCAGTGTTCATAGAGCACGTGACTGGTGGCTGTTTCTTCAAGGACCCAATGGCGTCCCTAGACCCGCACTTGACCTTGTTATCCGATTAACCATACCGTATTAACAATGTCGAATTACCTTCTTCATCGCTGTCTTCAACTCGACGCCAACCGCAAATCAGTCAGTTCTACTCTCCTCTCATGCATAGAATAGCACACCGTAAATAGCAATCTGACTTTCGCCTTTTGTTGATGGGAGTCAAACAATAACAACGGTAGAAGTCGCCGTTACATCAACGTCGATAGCATCAGCTATAGCTTGGATTATCAAGGCTTATATTCGGGTTGTTCTAATCCAGTAGATCAGCGGTGTTTCATGGAAGACGGTGAGTAATAAGGTTTAAGCTAGGTCAACTGTTTGTATAAGAAACACGAGTCAACGTTGATAGATAGCGTGCTTGAGATAGGCATGCTTAAGATGACATGCTTGTTTGTCGGCAAGTAGACTAACATAATGTGCAGCGGGAGTTCGCGTTAATGCTTGTACAATAGCCTACGAAACTATATATTACGTGCAACAAGCAATTCTAAGCAAGCAAAATAGGTTATTGTAAAAAAAATGGAGGATACAGCAACGTTTTGTGCGCAAAAGACAGACCGAGATATGATACGTAGGCCTACTCTTCTAAGTGAACGAAAAGCAATACTAATGTTGGATTTTCAAACGCACGTCTGCTGGAATTGGAGATTGAAAAAGAGACTACTAATTTAATATAGCGTATGCGTCCTATTGTATATGCATGCGCTATATGCAACGGTAAATCGGTTGCACGAATGGATCTTCGAAGGGCGCTCAGGGATTCCGAGAAACAAGAGACTCGGCGAACAACACGACCTTCGGATTCTGACATATCGATATAGCCTACTGCATGGACCGAAGAATGCCACTCAGCCAAACGAATCGTTTCAACTCAAAGTAGACTGACAGCAACAAATAGTCGTAAAAATACTGGCAGGATTGACATTGGTCTTTGCCGCACGTACCCACCTAACACGACGCACAGGAACACTAGCAACGCAATGCAGGTGTGTGCACTCCGCTAAACCTGCAATAAAATCCGCTAATGTGCATGGAATGGCTGCAGGAGGGATGGTAGGTTCACACCCTATCTCTGCACCAACATTTCTTCGCTGCAGCTGTGAGAAGAAACTTGCCTAATTGCTAGATGTGCTAGACCTCACTCTAGTCCTGCATGCAGCCATGGTTAGTCGCTCACGTTCTTGTATCACCTACTGTGTATCATGTATGATAAAACTCCCTGCAGACTCAACTACTCGTACTGGAACACACGCAGACATTCGGTCATTTGTTCGTTAAATTGTGCAATCACTAATTTATTTATTTATTTATTTATTCTTTATTTATTTCTTTCTTTCATTCAATTTCCTTGTGTTGGTATGAATAGATCTTAGTCCATGCATTGTCTTCTTGGAATGTTTTAATTGGCACAGGTTGTACTGGTTTACATGCAGCTATGCCCTGACATATAATAGCTATGCAATAAAGCAAATAATGGTTTATTATGCTCGTTATAGGGTCTGACTGTACATGTAGGCTATGTATACGGATGCATTTTATCAGTTTTAATGTTATTGAAAATGCTTTCGGTTTAATAAATGCGGATTTTTCAAACATTTTTCATGGAATAATACTATAATCCCTCAGGTTTAAGATATTGATAAGAAATTTTAACTCTAAAGTGGCCATCCATGCATGTCAAGATCTGGAAGAACAAAAGTGCTGTGGATGGCAACAGCATTGAAACGCTGAATGATAACTGACAGGCGCTGAAACAAGAAGCTTGTTTCTCTTGGCTCGGCTGAAATTTGGCTCAAGAGACGATCGACCCAGGTCGGCGAGAAATGCCTGTCCCTTGGCGTTAATTGGTCCCTTTTATCAAAAGCCAATTGGACAAAGTGGTAGGCTTGCATTAATTGTGTATATTTTGTGTGTTTTCTGCCTTCGGCCAGTTCTGCAGCGCCACCCATCCGATTGGAGGTTGTGGCTAGATAAGAGGTAGCCACAGTGTCTGCCACTGTGATGTCCCAGGTCAAACAACCACCAGGGAATCAATGTAAGGCCGTCTGGTCTTTTACTTATCATTATTATTATTATTGTTATTATTATTATTTTTTTTTTTTAAACATCTGGAACGGCACCTAGTCGTCGTTGAAATCCAGTGCAGGAAAAGAGCCGCGGAATGCCACTGCATTAAATCGCTGGATAGAAATAGAAATTTTTATTATTATTATTATTATTATTATTATTATTATCATCATCATCATTATCATTATTATTATAACTATTATTATGTTATTGTTACTGAACGGCTACCCTTTTTCCAAATCGGGCAAAAGGGGTTAGCGAAAGAGCCCATTATTAGGCCTATTTAATATAATATAAATTATAATATAATATAATAATGTAGGCTAAGGAGACACCGAAATGTGAATCTGAGGCGCGGATAGCAAGACAGTGTAAAAACAGAGGCAAAAATACGTAGGCTATTTCTCTAAGGCCCTGATCCACTCCCGCTCAATTTTGTTTCTCCTTGATTTTTTGTGAGAGCTGAGGGGAGTTGAGATTAGAAATTGTAGAAAAAATACTGGGTCAGACTATGATCCACGTGGTGGTTGTGGTGTGAAAAGGTAAAACCAATGATGACTTATAACTATGTGACCCTATAAGTAAGACTACAGAGGCGTAATCCCACTCAACCCCCAGCGATTCTCACTATGGTTGAGGGAGACATACATGTCAGGTGACTACCGGTACCCATGGTGTGTGGGTCTCTGGAGGTCGTGGGCTCGTGTGCTTTTCACACACTGGACACATGGTAGCTACGCCACTGAGGCTCCCTATCAATAGGCTTACGCACTGCAGCAGACTCAGCGCTTTTTCAATAATATCTATAGATTTCTTTAAGCTCCGATTGCGTTCCTCTTTAGATATAACACACTTGATATATAACACTTAATTCGTCTGCAGTGCAGCTTATCCATCCCTACATGTAATTCATGCAAAGTTAATACCAGTAGACCGAGTAGAGTCGGTTTAGTGACGAATCTGACGACCGTCCCAAAGTTATAGACTACGGCACGCGAAGGGTTGACCTTGGCAAGTGGTGGTGCAGGTTGGATCGTTTATATTTTATAAAACCAGCTCAGACGTTATATTTGGTCGCTTCTCGTTTTCAGGCATATCGTTCAAAGAAAACAGTAACACCTCGTACCGCTTGCAGACTATCTCGTATTGAGGGCAATGCGTGGGCAAGTGCTTCCTTTACGTTATTACCTCATAACAATAACACATACGAGAAACGTTAGACTGAACGAAGCGAAACAATCACTGCTGGCGCCACATTGGACCTGTAATAAGACAAACACTATATTATATATCCTAAGCCAAGGGCGGATACAGGAATTTTCGAAGGGGGAGGCCAACATTTTCGGTCTTGGCCGGGGCAGGGAAAAATTTTCGTCTTGGTCGTCGAAGAATCTGATGACCTTTTTTTAGTCAATTGTCTCCATTTCCCAAGAAAAAGATACCATTTTATCCGCCAAAAACCTTAACCATGCACCGATAATCCTGTTATGTTATATTTTAGATCTATGCACTGACAAAAATTGCTAACTGGTATAAATATCTGGACCTGCCGAGAGGCAGCAGACCTAAAGAGAGAGAGATAGATAAATAGGCCTAGCTGATATAGAAGTCTGACTGCAGATTGCAGAATTAAGGCATTTTAATTGACCAAGTTACAGGAAGACCTGTAGGCTATAATTAAGTCTTACAGGTCTATTCGACACAGTAGGCCTATGGGCCTATACGAAGGCCGACCATAGCGCACTCGATCTTTCGTCGATCTTCCTCGCCGTCCTTTCTTCGACCTCGATCTCTCCATCGTTTCTAAGGATGTTCTTCGATCACTCCTTCTAGTAATTATTATCTGTATCTTTTTCTCTCTAAGGCATCACTCTACTCTTGGAGAGGCCATGCATCAGCTACTCTTAGTTTCTTTTCTACGAATAACCTACTTCATAATTATAATATCTAGCCTATGTCTTTGATATCGGGCTTTCTTTGAATTTGCAGCCATCTAGCTCCTATGGGTTAATTAAGTCAAACTGGAAAGTCTACTACGACTACAACGTAGCCCTTTATTAGCAATCCAAACACACTTTAGAAGTTTAGCTTAACACTCGAGTGCCCAAGGTATTTTTGGGTACACGAAGGCCCAAGGGGGGGGGGTCCGCGCGGACCCCAGCGTTTTTTGTGAATATCTTGAGAAGGGATTGGAATATCGTTACAGAATTAAGTTCTATGTGATCCCAAATGAATTTGCAATCGATTGGTGTATCTTATAACACAATAGCACCACCTGGTGTAAAATAGGAGTGTCAAATATCGTGATACACATTTTATGCTTGCTTGCGTCATTTACCGAAGGAAGCCTATCGTTTTCATGTTTGTATCTTGAGAAGGGATTGGAATATTGTTACAGAATTTAGTTCTATGTAATCCCAAATGAATTTGCAATCGATTGATGTATCTTAAATCACAATAATTTATATGAATCTTTATTTCATATAACGTGCGCTGACCATTTATTTATTGGCCAGTAACCATATATACGCATGTATGGCAAATAGCCGCATATCGTGCGGTACCCTTAGTATATGC
>CATKHU010000288.1:0-31843 GCA_949752735.1 Lumbricus terrestris
GGAGGAAGAGGAGGAGGAGGAGGAGGAGGAGGAGAGGAGGAGGAGGAGGTGAAGGAGGAGGAGAAGGAGGAGGAGGAGGAGGAGGAGGTGGAGGAGGAGGAAGAGGAGGAGGAGGAGGAGGAGGAGGTGGAGGAGGAGGAGGAGGAGGAGGAGGAGGTGGAGGAGGAGGAGGAGGAGGAGGAGGAGGAGGAGGTGGAGGAGGAGGAGGAGGAGGTGGAGGAGGAGGAAGAGGAGGAGGAGGAGGAGGAGGAGGTGGAGGAGGAGGAGGAGGAGGAGGAGGTGGAGGAGGAGGAAGAGGAGGAGGAGGAGGAGGAGGAAGAGGAGGAGGAGGAGGAGGAGGAGGTGGAGGAGGTGGAGGCAACGAAGAAGAGACATTATGTGGATAGAAGGAAGGAAATGGAAGCGGAGCAAGAGGAGAAGGACGTGGAAAAGAAAAAGGAAATATAAGGAATGGGCTGGAAAGAAGATTAAGAATGACAGGCGAGAAATCAGTAGGGGAGTATGGCATGAAAATTTGGGAGGGAAGGAGGGAAGGGTGGAGACGCAGAAATGGAGAGAGCAAAAAACAGAGAGAGAGAGAGAGAGAGAGAGAGAGAGAGAGAGAGAGAGAGAGAGAGAGAGAGAGAGAGAGAGAGAGAGAGAGAGAGAGAGAGAGATGAAATCAAATGGACGGATGGAAATTTTGGTGATAGGAAGACAGGAGAGAAGGAAGAAAGGAAGAACCGAAGAGATCGATGCTCTGGAGAGAGCGCTGGATTCAAGTCAGGAATAACTGCGAAGAGATTGGCCATTCAGCCGCCACATTTGGTGTTTTATATCTACAGCAGTCGTTCCTGGCCCACGCCGAAGAGAGATTGGCGAAGTCCGCCGTTTATGACTCGCCGAGTTGAGGGCAATATCCGCTGAGAAACTGAAGTCCCACCCTACCCCAGTAGCTGGAATTTAATAACAGACGATTAGCAAGCAGACAAGATTGTGACACGTGAAGATTTCCTGGCTTTTGTTAGTTTTCGAGTTCTATCAATATTGCAAAGAAGCCGAAACTGCAGCTGCATAATTTTGCCTAGGCGTATACGTACATGTAAGTCTATGATGGAATATCACTGTGTGCTCCATGATCAGTTCCTTAGATCATGTAGGAATTAAGTTCTGTTCAACTGACTGGAAAACCAAACTCTGTTTGACCAAAAGTCACTTTCGATCGTGGTGTGAGAGTTCTAAGGGTGGATATCACATAAATCGAGGCATTCACTACATTATCGGATACAAAAATTAATTGAGGAGAACAGTTCACCTTGAGACAAGGCGCCATAGGGGAATAAGTTACAACAACATAACCTCTGCAGAAACAGACAAAGAACAGATAAGGAACAGATAAGGAACAGACAAAGAACAGATAAGGAACAGACAAAGAACAGATAAGGAACAGACAAAGAACAGATAAGGAACAGACAAAGAACAGATAAGGAACAGATAAAGAACAGACAAGGAACAGACAAGGAACAGACAAGGAACAGACAAGGAAGAGACAAGGAACAGACAAGGAACAGACAAGGAACAGACAAGGAACAGATAAGGAACAGACATGGAACAGACAAGGAACAGACAAGGAACAGACAAGGAACAGATAAGGAACAGACAAGGAACAGATAACGAACAGATAAGGAACAGATAAGGAACAGATAACGAACAGACAAAGAACAGACAAGGAACAGACAAGGAACAGATAAGGAACAGACCAGGAACAGACAAGGAACAGATAAGGAACAGATAAGGAACAGACAAGGAACAGATAAGGAACAGATAAGGAACAGACAAGAAACAGACAAGGAACAGACAAGAAACAGACAAGGAACAGATAACGAACAGATAACGAACAGATAAGGAACAGGTAAGGAACAGACAAGAAATGTAAGGAACAGATAACGAACAGATAACGAACAGATAAAGAACAAATAAGGAACAGATAAGGAACAGTGGACAGTGGCGTAGGCAAGGGGGGGAATTTCGGGGGTTAAACCTTCCATTGGCTCCGGAAAAAAGGTTTTTTTAAGGTCATTTTTCCATTTAAGTAAGAAAAAATAGCAAAAAACAGGGTTTCCGGCCATAAAAACCCCCCCATCAAAAATTCCTGGCTACGCCACTGACAGTGGATGATGCTAATTCCTTAGGAGGATGCAGTTATAGCAAACGGGTGCATTTAAGGATGCAGAATTCATTCGCATGGCAGAGAAAATAGCGTCTATACCGTCTCTACAGAAAGTGACAAGATTCGGGAGGTTGTTTTGAGTGAAAATCAAAAGAAACTGTTGGCTTTAAAACCAATATGTCAGGGTAGAGAATAAGCTTATTAGATGTGAAAGGTAACATATAAACACCGTCACGCTTGTGAAAACTACTTAATTAATGCAACCAGAAAGTCTACAACTCTACACAGTTTATTATTATAGGCATTCGATAGGTCTATTATGTATGACCTGGAGCAATGTTAAGAGGGGCATAACTAAATGTATGTGCGTGTACTTGTCATAGCGCCCCTTCAAGATTCTACTCAGAAGCGCTGCAGAATACAGAGCGGACACTGAATCGGAGTTTCAGCGCATGAGCAATTGCGAGTGAAGGACTTGCCCAAGGTCCCTACGCGGCGGCTTGAGGTGGATTAGAACCTGCAACCCTCCGGCTGCAAGGCAACGAGCATGGTCCTCTCCTCACCGTCTCATCTTCCCACGAACAGTGTACGGTCATTGCCCATCAAATCTGAATTGACTTGGGGGGCTCACACCAGCGGCGCCCGCAGGATTTTTTTCTTGTACGCACAGAAATTTTCGATGGAGGTGCGAATAGGGAAAAAAATTTCGTCAGGGTCGCCGGAAAAAGTGATGACCATTTTTTTCTTTTTTTTAGTCATCGGCCAAAAATTTACCAAAAACACATACCTTTTCCATCCGCCGTAAAAACTGATGACCTTTTCTTGTCATCGCGCTGTACACATTTGCGTACGTGCGTACGTCTGCGGGCGCCGCTGGCTCACACGTATACACCCACTACACCCAGTGTTTAATCTAGACGTCTCTGGGGGGGGGGGGAAAGTTCCCCCCCAGGATTGACATTCCCCCCCAGAAAAATTTGACGAAATGATATTGGTTTTTAGTTACTGCTTTCATCATTGTTTTGCATGAAGTGTTATAATATATCGTGATATTTTTTTATTATTATATGATTATAATGACATTATTTTGTTACTATAATATATGATACTATCATGTTAAGATGACACCTTAAAATGCAGCCATTGCAATGTGGAAATTCAAAAAGTTTCTAATGGGTCACTGAAACAGTACAGCTATTTTGTTAAGATGACCTCTTAAAATGCTGCCATTGCAATATGGAAATCCAAAAAGTTTCTAATGGGTCAATGAAAAAGTACAGCTATTTTGTTAAGATGACCTCTTAAAATGCTGCCATTGCAATATGGAAATCCAAAAAGTTTCTAATGGGTCACTGAAACAGTACAGCTATTTTGTTAAGATGACACCTTAAAATGCTGCCATTGCAATGTGGAAATCCAAAAATTTTCTAATGGGTCACTGAAAAAGTATAGCTATTTTGTTAAGACGACACCTTAAAATGCTGCCATTGCAATGTGGAAATTCAGAAAGCTTCTAATGGGTCACTGAAACAGTACAGCTATTTTGTTAAGATGACCCCTTAAAATGCTGCCATTGCAATGTGGAAATCAAAAAATTTTCTAATGGGTCGCTCAAAAGGTACAGCTATTTTGTTAAAACGACACCTTAAAATGTTGCCATTGCAATGTGGAAATTAAAAAAGTTTCTGATGGGGAGGGGCGTATCCCCCTCCCCATACCCCTCCTTCTCTCAGTCTCGGTGCTACGCGCATCACGAGCGTCCTTCGGACGTTCAAATGTCTCCCCCCCAGAAACCCCAATTCCCCCCCCCCAGAGGAAGGGGACTAGATTAAACACTGACTACACCACCGAACCCCACTAAAAAAGTATACTAGAGCAAGCTGAGAAAATGCTTTCGCGGAAAATCGTGGAATGCGCTTTTAACGAATGCAGACTTTAAAAAGGATTACATCCAAACAAAAGCACACGCAAACCTTTCAACTTAGCGCTCCAAGTAGCAATGACACTTAGCTAAAAATACGCTCGAAGTAGCAATGGCACTTAGCTAAAATAACACGGAGGAAGCCGTAATGATCTGAAGGGAGTTCTAGCGGAAAAAGCTGTGGAAGATCCTGGGGAAATAAGGAAATTCTGTACGGCACCAATTAACTATTTATTAATTATTGATTATAGTATTATATTATTATATTATTATGGTATTATGTCTTTATATTATTATATTATTATTATACTATTATGTTATCATACTAGGTCTATATCTTATTAATTATTATAAATAGTCCATTCATTAATAATTTCATAGGATTTATGGCGTATCACTGCTTTGCAAGAAGATTATTTTTGCCAACGCTGCTAAAATTCAACCGCGCGCGCAGTGCAAGTATCACGCACTCATTTCTGCACTGTTGCATGCCATCAGGAAGACGTAGAGTGAAGCTTCAGACCAAGACCAGACATGTCTTCTGCATACAATAGCGGTGAAAGAGATCTGACCTAGCGAGAAGGCGACAATAGATCTTCAAACCTAATTTGATCTGATTTATAATTATAATCTGCTTACTTCTAAATCGCCATAATCATGATGAATGAGTCATCCATCAACATTCTCATCAAGTCAAGTCGTAATCAAAGTCATAATCCGTTAAAAGCAAGAGATTTGATTAGTCAGACCAACCATGCAGAAGAAAAGTCACGCAGTGTAAATTAGCAAGCAGGCTGAAAGAGATGAAAATAAAATCCGCATCAAAGTTGAAAACCTAATCCGATTAAAAAAACTGTCAGGCGATGTTGTCACTTAGGCAATGGGTATATGCGATCCGAAACAGAAAAATCATGAGTGTAGCTCTAAACAACTTCAAAGAGCAACTCAATTCAAATGAATGAATGAACGAACGGATGAATGAATGAATAAAGAATGAATGAATTAATGAATGAACGAATGAATGGAGTTAATATTTTTTTCTTTTCTTTATTGAAACAATCCTGTTGACAGATTGCAACCGGTAACAGTGTACAGCTATGCAACTGAAAGAATTCACAAGAACACAAAATTAATCACAAATCTTAACTATACTAACAGAACAGACAGCCTGCAATACATCTACGCTAATAGCAGCCTACAAAGCACGCCTATACTCGAGTCCGCTGATCTCCATGACAGTGTGCTATCCAATACGCCACCGTCCCCTCTGAATCGTTGAATTGATGAATTGAAATTCTTCATTCACTGCTTTGCATCTGAAGCTCGAGAATGCTCGAGCCGCTGAGTATATGGTCTTGAATGAGCGCTAAATAAATCCCTGAAACGAATGAATGAATGAATGAATGAATGAGTGAATGAACAAATGAATGAATGATTGACTGAATGACTGAATGACGGAATGAATAGATAAATGGATAAATGAATGAATGAACGAATGAATGAAAGAATAAATAAAAAATGAATGAACGAACGAATGAATGAATGAACGAACGAACGAACGAATGAATGAACGAATGAATGAACGAACGAACGAGCGAATGAACGAACGAACGAACGAATAAATGAATGAACGAATAAATGAATGAGCGAACGAATGAACGAACGAATGAATTAATGTCGGGCGTCGGGTACAACACGAGTCAAATCAATGTCCGTTAATCGCGAGCGCAATTTCTTTGGTGTAATGAGGGTCGAGTTAGGAACATAGATAATTTTGTGTCGCCGGCTGTTTTTAAATTAGATGTTTAATGGACCACAAGACAGGCCATAAAAATGGATTCTCTGTTCGATGAACAGCTATGGCCTCAATAATAATTTATACGCTTTTGTGAGGTGCTTAAAATGCGCTACTTTAATGTCCGAATACATGCAGGGCTTCTTTAAAGAAATTGTTAGAACCGGACAACCCCTTCCTTCCTTCATTTCCCATCCTCGTCCATGGTAAATTACTCCCAATCGGATGACAATGATGTTTTTATGCTATTCTTAGCTGCAAGAAGTGCTTCTATACAGTGGCACAAATCCATATAGAATAATTGCATATTTTGGGTGTAACTGCACGCTAAAAATGCCCTATAGATACATAGCCTATATGCATACATAGGGTGAATACACAGGCAAGAAGGACAGAAGGACACGGGTTCGATACCAGCTATAACTCCATAGACTTGACTCGGACATTCACTCCCTAGATGTGATAACAAATGCGCAGCAGTGGGACGCATCGGCGCCTAACAGGCTGCCACACAGTTGCAAAAATTGACTCTTGTTTAATTTGTCATCATGTGTTCCTTGGGGGGAGGGGCGGTGGCGCATTGGGTAACATACTGGCATGGAGATCAGCGCGGAATCGAGATCGATTCCCGAAGCCCCCGCAGGGCCAGATAAAGAAATGTGGGGCCCTGTTCGGGAAATTTCTTGCGGATCTTGAAAATTCTGCTGACCCTCTTTTTAGTCGTTTGGTCGAAAATTTCGTAGAATATACTACCGATTAATCACCTCCCAAAAAGTTGATGACTTTTTTGAGTCCTTTGGTTAAAATTTGCTTTAAAAAATCTAACAATTTGGGAGAAATTTCCCCCCGCATGTGTGGACCCCTAAAGTGTGAGGGCCCCTGTTCGGCTGAACATGTTGAACATGCCTTAATCCGGCCCTGGGCCCCGTAGGATATATAGACGTGCAGCACGTGCTTTGTAGGCTGCTATTAGCGCCGTTGTATCGCAGCTTATCTGTTATGTTAGTAAGCTAGTTACGATTTTGAGATTTGTGTGTTACGTTCTTGTGAATTGTTTCAATTTCATTACTGTATACACTGTAACCGAATGCGGTCTGTCATCTGGATTGTTCAATAAAAAGAAATTATTATCCTGCGATTTCATGTATAATCATACTATGATTTGCCTGTTTAAATTATAATAAAAAAATGATATTCCATGCGTTTTGATATTTTCAAAAACTTCCTTCTGGCTCAACAGCTCAACATCAAAGAGACTTCGACCAGTTTCAAGCTTCGCGCAAATCTATCGTATAATGAAAGCATGCCAGCAAAGATGCCTATAGCCAAAAACACCGCACAAGCAGATTATTTTCATCCCTTACTAAATACTAATCCTGTTCATTGCAAAACAAACGAAAACTTCAAGAGTCTTACCTTAGAAACTGCGTGTATAATACTGGCCTACAGTGTATTCCGGTTCTGTCCTCTCTAATCTTCTGATGAAACTGACTTGATCCGTTGCTCAACAGAAAGTATTTGTCTTTCCCTGTCTTCCTCTGTATTTCTCTGTCTTTCTCTGTCTTTCTCTGTCTTTCTCTGTCTTTCTCTGTCTTCCTGTGTCTTTCTCTGTCTTTCTTTCTCTTTCTATTTCTTTTTCTGTCTTTCTCTATCTTTCTCTTTCTCTCTCTCTCCCCCTACCTCTCTCGCTCTCTCTCTCTCTCTCTCTCTCTCTCTCTCTCTCTCTCTCTCTCTCTCTCTCTCTCTCTCTCTTTCTCTCTTTTTCTCTCTCTTTTTCTGTCTTTCTCTGTCTTTCTTTCACTTTCTCTCTCTCTCTTCTTCTACCTTTGTATGTCTTTCGTTCTCTTTCTCTTTCTTTATCTGTCTTACGCTGTCTGTCTATGTCTTTCTATATATTTCTTTCTCGCTTCGTTGGGCGGAATAGAGCGTCATTATCATCTATAAATCCGTTCAATCTTTGATACTCCGATTAGAAACATTGGTCAAATGCAGTCAGTCATAACATGCATTCAAATCATCTCTGGCCCCATTTCTATCCAATCTAAATTCCACCGGGTATCATTAGAAACAGTATCACGCAACATGCGACAGTGATAAGGCTAAAGACTTACCGAAACCTTTACGACGACGATGCGCGCGAATGCTACGCAGTGATAAACTTTAGCCCGCTCCAATTGTCGCTTTTGTCTGCTTCGAAAATATATAAATATTCTCTGGTTTCTTTCGCAACCGAATCGACGCCTATGCGATACGCTGGCGATGTGTATACTGTATAATACACCGATGAGGGACGAGAATTGGTCGACTTGGACGAAGGTCGGGTCACGTGGGTGGACATCGACCGAAACGATGACGTCACTGCGGTGCTGACGTTGCGCGGATGAGCAGAAAACCGTCAGCGAATAAGTCGACCCGTCCAATGGTAACCAACGACCAACAGTCGACCACCGTCAGTACATACGTCACACACACACACACACACACACTCACACACACATGCACACACACACACACACGCACGCACACACACACACAGTCCTATACGTAGGCTATACAATGTCGACAGTCGTAGAAAGTGCAGCACACACGCTTTTAGACGCTATAATACGGCAGTTACTGTAGGAATGCATGCGAACCATAACATTAACTTGTTGTTAGAAAGCGTCACTGCAGCCAAAACGAAGATATAAGCTTAGTATTGCATTGACTGCAGCTTCGTTCGCAGCAGTCTCGACCACTGCTCTCTAGCACGCACACTCACACACAAACACACGCGCGCGCACACATGTACGCACACACACACACAAACGCACTCACGCCCACACACAAACACACGCGCGCGCACACACACGCACGCACACGCACACACGCACAAAGAGCCGGGGAGGAGACGGACCAACAGAGCCACCAATGAAACTTGAGTAGGTTTAGTCGTCGTCGACATCAGCATCTTCTACCGATAGAAGGGAACAACGACTAAGCGGACTAAAGGCCTACATGACTAAAAAGTCCTTACGTCGGCTAAGACCGCCGAGTTCTCTTCATTCCCTCCTCTTCCTCCTCTTCCTCCTCTTCCTCCTCTTCCTCCTCTTCCTCCTTCTTCTTCTTCTCCTTCTTCTATTCCTCCTGCTCCTACTTTTCCTCCTCTTCCTCCTCCTCCATCTTCTTCTTCTTATCCTCCTTCTCCTCCTCCTGCTCTTATATGCTCCTGCTAATCCTCCTCTACTCCTCCTCCCTCCTCTTGTTTTTTTTCTTCTTCTTCTTCTTCTTTTACTCCTGCTCCTTTTCCTCCTCCACCTCCTCCTCCTCCTCCTCCTGTTCCTCCTCCTCCTTCTCCTCCTCCTCCTTCTTCTTCTCCTCCTCCTTCTCCTCCTCCTGCTCCTACTCCTGCTCCTCCTCCTCTACTCCTCCTCTTTCTTTCTTTCTTTCTTCTTCTTCTTCTCCTCCGCCTCCGCCTCCTCCTCGTCCTCCAGTCCTATGGATATCTGTAGGGGCTCTTAGGCCTTCGACGGGCAACGGCGGCGTCGGCGGCGCTCGCTCCTGCACTCGAAGGCGATGGAGGCAGGAGGCAAATGCCCCTTGACCGGCGATCGACCAAGCGAGATCGACGACAACGACGGACGGGTGGACGGACGGGGTCTCCACCGCCTTCGACTGCCGCGACTACCACGGCGCTCCTCCTTCTTGCTAATCCGCTGACGTACCTCGAAAGAGAAGGGCGCCTTCGATTCCACCCTCTCCCCCGCCCCCACACCCACCGCGATACCACCCTCTCTGCTCAGCAGTCGATGCTTTTCCCTCCTCCTCCTCCTCCTCCTCCTCCTCCTCCTTCTCCTCTTCCTCTTCCTCCTCCTTCTCCTCCTCCTCCTCCTTCTCCTTCTCCTCCTCCTCCTCCTCCTCCTCTTCCTCTTCCTCCTCCTCCTCTTCCTCCTCCTCCTCTTCCTCTTCCTCCTCCTTCTCCTCCTCCTCCTCCTTCTCCTCCTCCTCCTCCTTCTCCTTCTCCTCCTCCTCCTCCTCCTCCTCCTCTTCCTCCTCCTCCTCTTCCTCCTCCTCCTCTTCCTCTTCCTCCTCCTTCTCCTCCTCCTCTTCCTTCTCCTCCTCCTCCTCCTCCTCCTCCTCCTCCTCCTCCTCCTCCTTTCCACGTCAAAAGAGCCAATCTCATCTCTCCTTCTCCTCGATTTTTCATCGAAAACATCTCAACCGTAGTCATTGCTTCACTCCATTCCACGCATTCTTATTCCCCGCTGCATGTATATACACTTCCAGGTCTCTATACTCCTTCCTTTTCGCTGTTCCCTCAGTCGCCATTTTCCTTTCCAGTTCCCTCCACTCGCCATTCCTTCTTCCATCGAACCTTCCTCCTGCCAGCTGGAGCCGTCCAAAGGCAATCACCTTTCAATCGTGCGCTTTGATTGCTGACGCTGCATGGGAAAGGGCAGCGAAGGGATCGGTATTTCATCGTTTATTAAAGGGATCGGTTCTTTATCGGTGGCGCGTTGATACATCAAACACCGCATTGGTTGGGTGGGTTGGGCGATGTTTCGCGATAATAAAAGGAGACGAGGTCAATATATGACCGATCCCTTCATCGCTATACGGAGTGGTTGATCTATACATAATGTGTGTGTTTGTGTGTGTATGTATACATGTACGTGTGTGTGTTTTATGTGTGCATAATTTTTTATGTGTATATGCATACAATAGATATCCATACTTAAGGGGATTTTATGCTTCTGGTGGGTGATGTTAGGCCAGTTAGGGTCCGCATCATTTTCGAGTACAGCTAACCTCAGAAAAAACTCATTGGAATGAGCAATAGGAAGCATCATTGATATTATCAGGGTTTTTTTCAACTGGAATTTTTGGTCTTTGAGATTTTGGTGCGATATGTCAGTGCTCAGTTTGTTTAACAAGAAAATTCTCATGTTTCCAGATTTTCTTTGACTTTTCAAAAATGATTTTATTTCTATTTCCAAAAGGTCATATCTTATGTTAATTTTCTGAGGTTTTAAATTAGAAATGGAAAATTTTCATGATTATAAAATTTCTTTCTGCTAGTAGTTTTCTCTATTTCTACCATCTAACATTCTCTGCATTCATGCTCGCTTCCGAGTTATGCCTTTCCTCTCCGTCATTCTCAATAGCATTCAAGTCGCTAATTCGAAAATTGATCTGAAATCAGACAAGTAAGACTTTTATCGTAAACTCGAAATTTCTAAAGCGTTACTCGAAAGCCAAGCGCCGGGCACCAGCTTATTCACGAGAACTGCGTTGAGTCAGATGGGTTGGCCGTGAGAGTAGTCCTTGGTGGCCCGGGTCGAGTTACCATGTATTGAGGATCAGAGGGCGGAACAGCTACTGTATAGGAATGCAGCTAATAATAATAATATTATTTTTATCTCATTGTCCTGCGGACGATTGTTTGCTGATGCAGTTCCTCCAACCAGCCGTGATGAGTCAGACATGAGCATGAAGGGTTAGCGATTTCATTTTCTCAGCCTCGGCATATGAAGGCGGGTGACCAGTCCTCTCCCTCACCGTCTCATTCTCCCACCGACGACAGTGTAGGTCGATGTACACGTCGTTGAATCTGAGATGGCTATCGGCTACAGGTGGCGCAGAAATAATCTCGAACAAATTTCTGCCCTATTGAAGGGAGGTGGGGGTTTGAACCTCTGACCCTTCGATTGACAGCCAATCACCGTATACCCAACTGCACTGTCGAGGAGACCCTCTCCCCTATCAGTCGACGTTTCATATCGGCATGTCAGAAGTTGTATATAGACGACAGATAGTAAAGGGAACGATCAAAGGAAAGACGCGTAGGCAGAGGAAAGGAAAGACACAAGACCGTAGCCAGGATTTGATTTCGGGTGGTGTTTCTTCAGTTTCCGGTCCGAAAAGCTGATGTCGCCTTTTTTAGTCATCCGGCCGCAATCTACAATCTAGAAAATGTCACCCATTCATTCAATTCTTTTACATTCTTCATTTCGGGGGGTGTTTTCATGGTTTTATTTAATGGTTTTTACATCATGTGCTAGTAAATGCATTCTATTATTTTTCCATTTTCCATTTCGGGGGGTGCTCAAACACCCCTAGCTACGGTCTTGGAAAGACATGTTGACAGAGGAAGGGAGATAGGTATTTATATAGCGCCTCTTGATTCTTGAAGAGACGCTATATAAATTAATGTCTGAAATGAGGTATAAGAAGGAAGGCGTGGATATAATGTCTTATTGGCGTATGGATATATCGTAGTGATTCGGTTGGCGCATCCATCCATCTGGAGCTGCTTCGTCTGATGATCGGATGGAAGGACATCATTCCACCCGACAGATGTCAACTGGAATTGCTCGCAACCACTGTGCGGCCGATGCTCTCATTCAGATGGCGCCACGATCGTTCGACATGGAGATATGGAGATGTGGAGTGGCATTGAATTTGCAATGCAGGATGAATGCCCAATGGATGGAGCAGTGAAAGAATTAGGGAGGCTGCTGATGCTGCTTATGCTGCCGATGCTGCTGCTGCTGATGATGATGGATGAAATTTGCTAGAATGATGGAATATAAAAAAATTTGGAGGTGATGAGGGGGTGTGGATGAAGGATAGAGGGGTGGACGATGGCTGGTGGAAGAAAGGAGAGGAGAGAAGATGGACGACGAGTTTCTGTGAAGGAATGAGTGGACGAAATGGAAAAGAATTGAAAATGATGAATGGAGAAAAAGACATGCAAAGAATGGAAGACAGGGACGATGGATGACAAAGATTAGAGATGATGACGAATGAAATTCATAGAAGAAGTGATCAGAGCTCATGCACCAAAATGCATGATGGAATGACGAAATGAGGATATGAAGATTTCTGATAGAAGGACGAAATAAGGATATGAAGATAGGGGATAGAATGACGAAATGAGGATAATATGAAAATTGCTGATAGAAGAACGAAATGAGGATATGAAGGTGGGGGATAGAATGACGAAATGAGGATAATATGAAAATTGCTGATAGAAGAACGAAATGAGGATATGAAGATAGGGGATAGAATGACGAAATGAGGATTTGAAAATTGCTGATAGAAAGACGAAATGAGGATATGAAGATAGGGGATAGAGTAACGAAATGAGGATTTGAAAATTGCTGATAGAAGGACGAAATGAGGATATGAAGATATGGGATAGAATGACGAAATGAGAATTTGAAAATTGCTAATAGAAGAACAAAAAGAGGATATGACGGTGGGGGATATAGAATGACGAAATGAGGATTTGAAAATTGCTGATAGAAGGACGAAATGAGGATATGAAGATATGGGATAGAATGACGAAATGAGAATTTGAAAATTGCTAATAGAAGAACGAAAAGAGGATATGACGGTGGGGGATATAGAATGACGAAATGAGGACATACGAAGATTGCTGACAGAATGACGAAAGCAGTGAAAAAGAAGATCATGTGTGCATGAATGAGAGACGATTGATCATATTTTTAGTGCAAGACAGCAAATAAACGGAATTCGATGCAGACGTATTTAATCAGACAAACAGCGGGAATGCTGGGAAATTAGCATTTCACTGAATAAATTCATCGAAGATATGACAAGAATCGAGACCGTGTACACAACGTAGGCCCTATATAATATATATGTATATGTATACGCTGAAGCCTGAAGGTGTATGGATCGAGGCCATATATATATATATATATATATATATATATATATATATATATACACTGTGCCCCATAAAAAAACACACCAAAAAACTTTTCAAAAATCTTCTATAAAACTAAGCCAATTGTAATAAAAGTTTGTACGTTGTTTCTCAAATAATTTTGCCACCAAATATTTAACATTTTACTTACTCACAGAAGTGGTTGCTGTTAGAGGCAGTGACGCAGACTAGGCGACTATAGGCAGCGATCAGGAGGATGTCAAGCGACTTATTCATTCTCCAGCAGGACAGCTCCCCAGCACATCGCGCAAAGGTTACCATTGCGTTGCTGCGACGTGAAACACCAAGCTTCATTGGACCGGAACTCTGGCCAGCAAACTCACCAGACCTCAATCCCGTTGACTACAGGATTTGGGGTCTAATACAGGAACGCGTCTATATACCAGACAGCAATACGGGACATCGACGAGTTGAAGGAGCGCCTCATCGTTGTGTGGGCACAGTTGAAGCAGAGTGTCATTGACAAAGCTATTGAACAGTGGCGGCCAAGGCTGAGAGCCTGCGTTCAAGCGAAGGGACATCACTTCGAACATCTTCTTAAATGAAACATTACTTTTTCTTATTTAACATTAGACTTACATGCGTTTTATGAAAAAGGTTTTTGGTGTGTTTTTTTATGGGGCACAGTGTATATATATATCATACACTGTGGTTCAAGGAAAAGTAAGCCAAACTGTTTTTCTTATATTTTTTCTTATACCTCTAATGCCTGATGATGAATCATACTAACATTTTCTCAATATTTAGAGAATTGAACCAAGAATATTGGTTCTGCCACACTCAGTATTGGTTGCTCACCAGTCCATACCATCGCTAACGTTAACTCGTAATTAATCACTGTGTGTATTATCCTGAAAGCAAAACTGTCTGCTTGTCTTCGGTTTTCTGGTGGATCAATAAACCAATTGACTTGAAAAAAAATCCTGGAGTAATAATTAGCGGCATATAATATTATCGCAACGGTCTGCTGTCACAACATCTGCATCTCCACCTATTATCAGAAATCTATAGCTCCAGAAGGCTATTTTCTTAGCACAGGACAGGGTCTCGTGGCAACGGACGGTGGAAACGGCTACGCTCCAGAGAGGGGCACGCCGATGATGATGATGATGACAGAACAGTGCCAGCACACAGAGCCAGATAAACCATCGAAATGCTAGCAAGAGAGACACCATGCATGCTTCATTTCTCCCACATTATGACATTCGAAAAGTCCAGATTTAAATCATGCCGTCTGCAACATATTCCTTATGTAAATAATAAAACAATAACTACATAAAGTTTTTTCACAAAAATATTAAAGACTTTCTCATGTTTGAAGTACTTTGTCACAAAACCCAAAAGAAAATTGCTGGTGAACTGAAATTTTGGCAGCTGAAGTTGAAAGATTCATATCTTTCTGTCCGTTGAAATTTATGAAATGATATTTTGGAACCACATTCTTGGTTCAATTCTCTATATATTGGGAAAGATTTAGAATGATTAATGATCGGGCGTTGGAGATATACGAAAAACAGTTTGGCTTACCTTTTTTGAATCACGGTGTATTATATGTATATACATGTACTTTTGAAGGTGTGGAATGAAGGAATGAGGAGATATATCAGCGAATGGCAGACGCATGGAAGGACAAACTGAGGAACTAATGAACACCGCAGGCAGATGACGCGACCACATGTAGACAATACTTGGCATTAAAGACAATCGATGTCTAGACAACGAACATGAGAACAATTTGGCCATTGGATCGTTCTTCTTTTATTTCATCCTTTCCCTCCTCTTTTTCTTCATAATCATCATCATCGTCGTCGTCTTCTTCTTCAGCAGCCTCTTCTTCTTCATCATTTTCATCATCTTCGTCATTTTTTTTTATCATCACCATCTATTTCTTCTTCTTTTATAGCAATATTAAGCGTCACACAACTATACAATGTACACAAAATAATAATGTGAATTCATGTTTAAGTTTAACAACAACTTTCTTTCTCCCTCCTTAATTCGATTGCCACTTTTGCCATATTCCTACTTCAGTAAATGCAAAGAGTAGTGATGACTACCTTGCTAGAACAAACATTTACAAGTTGTCCATTAAATATTAAGGTCCTACATTTTGGGACAGTCTTTCACAAAATAATCGAACCTCACCATGTTTTATGCGCTTTAAACTATAACTTGCACGTGCACGCACGCATGAGCAGTGTTTAATCTAGACGTCTCTGGGGGGGGGAAAGTTCCCCCCCCAGGATTGACATTTCCCCCCCCCAGAAAAATTTGACGACATTATATTGGTTTTTAGTTACTGCTTTCATCATTGTTTTACATGAAGTGTTATAATATACTGTGATATTATTTATTATTATATGATTATAATGACATTATTTTACTACTATAATATATGATACTATCATGTTTAGACGACACCTTAAAATGCTGCCATTGCAATGTGGAAATTCAAAAAGTTTCTAATCGGTCACTGAAACAGTACAGCTATTTTGTTAAGATGACCCCTTAAAATGCTGCCATTGTAATGTGGAAATTCAAAAAGTTTCTAAGGTGTCACTGAAACAGTACAGCTATTTTGTTAAGATGACCCCTTAAAATGCTGCCATTGCAATGTGGAAATCCAAAAATTTTCTAATAAGTCACTGAAAAAGTAGAGCTGTTTTGTTAAGACGACACCTTAAAATGCTGCCATTGCAATGTGGAAATTCAAAAAGTTTCTAATGGGTCACTGAAACAGTACAGCTATTTTGTTAAGATGACCCCTTAAAATGTTGCCATTGCAATTGTGAAAATCCAAAAATTTTCTAATGGGTCACTGAAAAGTACAGGTATTTTGTTAAGACGACACCTTAAAATGCTGCCATTGTAATGTGGAAATTCAAAAAGTTTCTAATGGGTCACTGAAACAGAACAGCTATTTTGTTAAGATGACCCCTTAAAATGCTGCCATTGTAATGTGGAAATTCAAAAAGTTTCTAATGGGTCACTGAAACAGTACAGCTATTTTGTTAAGAGGACCCCTTAAAATGCTGCCATTGCAATTGTGAAAATCCAAAAAGTTTCTAATGGGTCACTGAAAAGTACAGCTATTTTGTCAAGACCACCTTAAAATGCTGCCATTGTAATGTGGATATTCAAAAGGTTTCTAAGGTGTCACTGAAACAGTACAGCTATTTTGTTAAGATGACCCCTTAAAATGCTGCCATTGCAATGTGGAAATCCAAAAATTTTCTAATAAGTCACTGAAAAAGTAGAGCTGTTTTGTTAAGACGACACCTTAAAATGCTGCCATTGCAATGTGGAAATTCAAAAAGTTTCTAATGGGGAGGGGCGCATCCCCTCTCCATACCCCTCCCCCTAACAGTCTCGGTGCTACGCGCATCACCAGCGTCCTTTGGACGTTCAAATGTCTCCCCCCCCCAGAAACCCCAATTCCCCCCCCCAGAGGAGGGGGACTAGATTAAACACTGACGCATGAGCATGTAGTTTAGATTTGTAGTCCGTGATTCGATTCTTGAAATTCCAAGGTTCTCATATGTAATGCCTGTCATGCTGTATGTAGCCTATTCAACAAACATAGATTCATTAATTCACTCAATGGGCTTATATAGCACCTCTTCCAGCAATCTACTCAGAGGCTTTAATTTATTCATTCCTCACTTCGCGCGTTCAAGAACGGAAGAATTTTCATTTAGTCGTCATCGGGGCTGATCAGGGCATTCATTGAAAGAGCATCTATAATATGCAGCGACTTTCCGCAATGTATAGTATGCTCAGTGGTGAGAGTATACATATCACGACAGATATCATATCCGGCCCTACAGGACGTGAACTCGATATTTCCTGCTCTCTATACGCCAGCATGTTATCCATTGCGCTACCGGCCGCATATTACCATTCTCTAACCGATTTCGTAAGCCAGTCAGAGGAATAGAATGATTACATTGTGGAAGAAGCGAAGACCATAGGGGGGAGAAGGTAGTTGATGTTAGCAGTTATTGGTGAAGCTGTAGGCTATTAGCTTCACCAACAACTGCTAAAGAACCAACGGAAAAATCTTAAGAATCTAATGACGACACTAACCCTAATACTAAGCCTAACCGACCCTGAGGACGCAAAAATCTGAAGAATCTAATGACGACACTAGCCCTAACACTAACCCTAACCGACCCTCACGACGCGAAACCTTACCCTATACGCGAACGACACCATGCTTAAATTTACCTATAAAGAGCCGTAAAGTGACACATAATTACCTGTCCAAATGTTCCTCCATACATAGGGTAATTATTTGCAAGAAATTTGAAACGTTTTACATTGCAATTCGTGTAAAATCGTGAGAGCCTGCCGACGCGCACGTGTTGTTGACAGTTTAGAAGGGATGGTCAGAAATTGTACTCCACAACCTTCTCCCCCCTATATGGTCTTCGCGTCTTCCACAATGTAATCATTGTATTCCTCTATTCGGTTAGAGAATGCTAATAAGCCTACCGGCCACCCCTCAAATTAATGGTTCCATGAGAGTCTGCCATGCTGACATTCAAGATGATTTTTTTTCATTTTAGGCTACTTACAAAATTCTAACAAAAATACGTTAAGACAATGATGTCATATTGCTTCGACTATATAGCGTTAGTTGGTGGAATTTACTCGCCATCTAACCATAAAACTGTAGGCCTCCTTGCCAAACTCACGGACTTCGAATGTCAAGTTTCGTCCTGTGATATATAATTAGCAACATATAGCCTATATATATTATATAGGCTATATATATAATCAGTTTAGTTTAAAAAAGCTTTGGTGTATACGCTAAAATGCGGTTCGCAATTGGACGATTAGTAAAGAATATTCCGTTTATCTTAAAATCTTTGTCGAAAGCACTGCAGCAAGAGCATGCTCGAAAGAGATTATAAACAGACGTATTATAACACATGTGTCATCCTTAATGACATATACTCTACTCTGTCATACTTAGTGTCATACTCTGCATGTCGATTGTCGTTAAATGCGACTTATTATACATTTTATACACATCATATAATATCAATCAAATCCGTTTATTCATAGAGATCAATGCATGAGAAAAAACAATTGACAATAAAACGCACTGACGAGAGAAAAGAGTAAACACAAAGTAAGTTATAAACAAAGTATCAGCAGTTATAGAATTAAATGATCCCTGTGAAAGGGAGACCTAGAAAGGGAATGACCCCGCTAGCCTAGGCACCCACTAACAGGAAAAAAGAAAGAAAATTATCATGACAGCTGAGGATGAAAATTATTATTAAGCAAAATAGAGAAAAGAAAACAGAAAGAGACAGAAGGAGAAGAAGACAAATAGTAATTAATTCAAAGTAGGACTTTCATCAAAGACAGAGATGAGGAAGTGATGCAATAGGGACACAGCATAAAATATAGAGTGGGAGTGTAAGTGGTATATAAATTGGAAATGCCAAGCTGTGATGATCAGACTATAGGAAGATCAAAGTGGTGACATGCATATATAACATGATAAAACAAGAACCATTAATTAACAATAAGATATTTTTTAAAGTTTTTTTTAAAAAAGGCCAATGGATTGAGAAGAGAGTAAGTAGGCCGGGAGTTCATTCCATAATTTAGGACCCAGATATTTAATAGATAATTGTTTGATTTTTAAGCGCGCATACTCACTACGGTAACATTTAGCATATCTGGTGGCATGGTTATGAATTTTGGAGCCAACAGTGAAGTAGCTTGAGAAAGAATTTGGCAATAAATTATGATGAAAGCGAAACATAAACAGGCCAATTTGGAATTTATTTATGTTCGGGAGAGAAAGTAACATATGGTCTATGTATATATGCATGCATATATATATAAGCGACGATTGGATGTTGTTTACTATATATGGACCTCATCAGAGAATTGCGCTACAGAAGTCGTTCATTAGACGTATTATACCAACTCCTAATGCATTTAGCCACCTTTTCCATCTTTTCCAAATCCATTTCCAGTTGTTTTTACCGATCCGTCTTCCGCCATTCACGCGGCATAAACAGATCGAAGGGAGCTGCATATATAGGGTTGAACCGGAGGGAGTGGTCCTTGCAATTTATCCCTCCACTTGCCACCGGCGCCCCCTCTCCCTCCTTCCCCTCCCCCACATTCGCCAGTCAAATCACGCCCTCCACTGAGTGCCCTCCCCTCGGGGAGACCCGGATGTCGAACGAAAACTCACGACTCCGCCGGGATCGCGTCGACCACATGCAACAGCGGAACTGGAAATAAGATTTACCACCGACTCCGACTCCAGCAGCAGGAGGAGGTGGAGGAGTTCTATATGGACGCCCAGCGGTGGGACGCTGACCTCCGAGACCCAGGGGACGTTTCCAGTCGGACCGTCGGAGTGGGTCGTAATTGGACGAACGCCCAACCCTCTTCTCGTCTGCAGCTATATGGGCGCGAATTAGTCACACGCCATACGTACTGCGTTGACTGAGATTTAGTGGGAAATGCGACTGTATCACCGGGTGTGGTAAGATTTTTATTATGCTTGTCTTCTAAATCAAGACCCAGTTCTTCTATAGGGCCTACAGCCCGCTTCAGAGAGCAAAATGACAAGAGTCGATGGTATGCCGCAAATGGCTGACATATGAATCAGTTATACAGACGCTTAAAGGAAACGTCTATACAGCGCAATAATGTCATGATAGAATTAGCAATTTAAAGTATAGTAGACTTCAGTGGCGTAGCCAGAAATTTTTTATGGGGAGGGTTTTATGGCCGGAAACCCTGTTTTTGCTATTTTTCCTTACTTAAATGGAAAAATAACCGTAAAAAACCTTTTTCGGAGCCAATGGGGGGTTTTAACCTCCGAAACCCCCCACCATGCCTACGCCACTGGACTAGACTTGTGTTTTGATGACGAGACCCATAAAGTATAGGATGCGGTTTGCCAACATTTAAGAATTATAGAAAAATACTTGGAAGGATCGGACTGTGAAGTTTTGGTCTTAAAAGATGACTTAACAATGAGGGCATAATAAACGAGTGACGGTTGATCCCATCAACCCCGGCAGTTCTACACCCAGCTTCAGAAACAAATGACAACAGTCGGTGGTATATACCGCGAATCAGTGCTTAAAGTGTGGAAAAATAAGTGCCTGGACGCCCCTTACCTTTCCAAAAGAAGTGCCTGGACGCCCCCTACTTTCCAGGCTGTGCTGGCCAATAAGTGGCAGGACGGCGTTCAGATTTTAAAATAAGTGCATGGACGCCGTCCATGACCGTCCAGCCACACTTTAAGCCCTGCCGCGAATTGCAAACTACATGTATAGTCAATCTAATATATTTGAAAGAAGCCTCCAATAACCGTGAATTCAATTAAGGTAAAATTAGCAAATTTAAGTTTCAAGTTGATAGGACAAAGTACAAGGAACGGTTGCCGTATCTCGACCCAACTGCGGGCTCTAACATTCCATTGTAAAGCGTGCAACATACTGCAGCATGCATAACAGTCACTATATATATACATGTATATATATACATGTATATATATACATATTATATATATTCGTTTTATTGGGAAAATAGCCAGACGTCATATAACACGACAGTTGACAAGCGCCAATAATTATCAGAGACCAGCGGACAAAGCGCTTTTAACAGCGTTCGTGTTATGAAGTCCGTATTGCTCTTACCGCATGCATGGTAGGTAATTCAAATGGACGAGGCCTGGAGCGTAGATTGTGTTTGCCAGTATATTTCAATCAGAGAAGAACTTATACGGAGAACAAGACCATTGTTCTATAACTATAATATATACAGCCATAGGCGTAACTTTCTATTGTGACGGTGGTGTCTAGTCACCACCACTTTTCAAAGTGGTGGTGACAGTCACCACCACTTTTTGGTCCGGCAAATAAATATTTTTTTAACATGAAAGCAATTGACTGTCTAACAATCCAATTCAATTTTCGTTTAATCAACACTTCATTCTGGCAGAAAGCAGCATAGGCGGAGACCTGGCCCGAGAATTTGGGGGGACGGAAAGACGCGAGATATTCCGAAAAATTTCTGACGACCGGCGAAATCTCGAGAAAAATTCTTATTTTCGCCGCCAAAGAATTTGATGACCTTTTTTTAGTCATCCGGCCAAATCTCGACGAAATTTTCTATTTTCGCCGCCCAAAAAGTTGATGGCCTTTTTTTAGTCTTGACGCTCAACGATTGGGGGGACAAATGCGTGGGCCGTCCCCCCAACACTTCAATTGGGGAGGACCGTCCCCCTGTCCCCCCCCCCTAGGTCTCCGCCCATGGAACGCAGCATGTTACATAGGCCTATAACTAATTTTACAAAGGGGTTGTGTGTAAGTTCAGTTTATAAGCAACATAAATAAATACTGGGTTTGAATTAATATTAATTGATCTGTGTTTGTTGTAGGGTTTGCTAGATACATTATAGACTATAGAGCATCGGTTCCCAACCCGTGGCCCGCGGGCCAAAAGTGGCCCGCCAGGCCTCAGAAAATGGCCCGCCTGGCCTCAGAAAATGGCCCTCATCTCTCAAAGAATTTCAAAAATATATGAAAAATTAACATTTTGGACAGGACAGAACACATTATTATTTTTTATTACAAACTATTATATTATAACGTCGATAAATAACATCAAACATCATATTTTGAATCAATTATAACAATTTTATATGCTTTTAGTTAATACAATTTTAACCTTGTGACCCCTAATGTCCTTCAACTAAGAAAAAGTGGCCCTCGTGTTCTCCAACTTAGAAAAATTGGCCCTCAAGCCAAAAAAGGTTGGGGACCACTGCTATAGAGGCTATTCATGATTGCTAGCCTATCGCAATGAGGCCAATGCTGATAGAGGCTGTGTTCGCTGTCCACATTCGTGTCCGTAAACCGTAAGGAGGAAATGTAAGGAATTCCCTTTCCACTTTAAACTTGAATATGGAAAGTGAAGCAGTTCCCTCCCACAAATCGTTATGGCTCCGAGACTGTGGCTCACAAAACCATTTGGAATTATTAATACAAGTCATAATCACAATTAATAGCATTGGTGCATGGAACCTCCGTACACGTGTCTTAATCCGGAAAAAGTTGACTCAGACTTTAGCCTTTAGGGAAGGGAGAGCAAGCTACAGATGACTCTCTCTTGGATGATTTAATTGCGCGAATGGATGGATACTAGGACCTTACAATAGGGCTTACTCTTTGGGCTTGATTCAGCTGAAGCCCACAACATAAATTATTTAAAGTTGATCGTTGACAGCAAACTTTTCTGCGCAGTCAGAGCATGGACGGTTTTAGGAGAAATGTGACGTAGGCCTAACAAACAATGCAAATGCAGACTACTTTGAAATAGAATTGGAGTGGCGATCGAGACAAACGAATAGAATAGGAGGAATCTGGATACAATTTGTGAAAGAGCTATTTTTAAGCATTGTTTTATAGATTCGTGACTGCACGGAAAGATCGTGGAGCACACCATGGCAGCGAGAGACGAGAATGGAAAGAGTGAGAATGGAGAAGGCATACAGGGCTCGAGAGTTCTCACCAGATTTTATACTAAATTAAATGTATTTGGGGAATGGTAGAGGAAGCCAAAGGAAAGAATGGAAGGGGGAAGTTGTGAGCAGAGGTATAGTCACCACCACTTTTCCGTGGAAAGTTACGCCCATGTATACAGCTGCGAATATATGAAAGCATCGACTGCCTAAGCCGTGCTGCCAATTTTCCAACGCAAAAACGATTGCTTGATGAAAAACGTTGTTATTATAAACTTAACCACAGGGTCGACCTGTCATATGCAACCTGAACAAAACACTAAGCTTTACACCGTTCAAAATTTAAAAAAATTCTAGCAATAAAGCAGGGCTGTTTTTAAGGAATTTTTAGAACTGCACAGCTCCTTCTTTCCTTTCCCATCATCCATGGTAAATTGCTTAAAATCGGTGGACAATTAACTGTTTTGCTAGTTTTAACTACAGAAGTGCTTCTACAACTGCACATTTTGCTCCATGCATATATAAAACATGGCCTTATTGAAAGCGTTAACTTAGCAAAGTGATGAGGAATTTCAAGAAGGGGAAACAGAATATATATATATATATATATATTGTAAAGGGTTCTACGGCCGTCTACGAGGATGACTATCAAAGATAAGGCCCGAAATGATATAATAAACGTCGATTTATTCAATAGAGCAAGTTATACAATGAATTAACTACGTTACCGTCCAGACGATACGGAGAAGACCAGACCAGAGGTCGACGCACGGCAAACACACACGACAGCACGGCTAACGAAGCCAAGGAAGACGGATGAACAGCCAGACCACCAACAGGGCGAAGAAGGCGACGTAGAAGATGAACCCGCAGGTTAACTCGACAGCAGCGAGGGACACGACCGCTCTCAACGGGAGAAGTACCACATACCACCAAATACCACAAATGCCGTAAGTGCCGTCAAGACCCACGGCCACCGTTCCTTAAATAGACAGGGCCACTCCTACTACACCCACGTGCCCAGTCATAGAGAGAGAGAGTACGGAAGATCAGGAGGGCTAATGGCTACATATCCCCCACCCAACAGCATGAGGAATCCCGAGGGGATGACGAAATATAGCAGAAAGCACTACACCTAACAGTTCACACAGCAAGAATCACTAAGTACTATACCAGTACAAGTTAACGTACTCAGCAATTCCGCAACAACTAATGCAGCGCAACACTAAATTAATGCCTCATATAACTGAGAGTTCAACCAATTATACGACTTAAGATGAAAGTTCAAACAATTAAACGAAGCAAAATGAGAGTTCATACATTTATACGAAAAAATTAATTTGGACACAAAACGTGTATCAAAAATGATCCAAATCGCACAAGGTCATTGGCCAAAGCCATACTAACTAACATACGAATAAACGACTTCATATAACAGCAGAAACCCAAACCCCCAACAAGAACCCCCAACACCTTTGAAGATTCCAACACTTTTTTGGAAAGTGTCTGACCAACGCACGAAGGACACTCACTGAAGTGTTCCTCGCACAAATTTCCCTTTCAGAAGTTCCATGACAATCTTTGCACTGAATGAAGATTTTCCACTGACAGAAGTTTCCATTACTGACAATTTCACATGACTGACGACTGACATCCTGACACGCAGTTCCTGGAAGACGACGAACGCAACAGAGAGCGTCTCTGTTACGCCCTGATGACGCCACAGTCAGAACCACTGCCAAGACACATTGACGTTGCCTCGACAGGGTCCCAACCCCGTGACGACCGCTTCCATGAAACGATTCGCAGTCCCTCTGAAGAACTGAAGAAGAACCAGTAGCCAGATGCCACTGCTCCCAGATCACACGTCGCAACATCCAGGTATGACTTTTAACACACCCGAGTGTCATCAGCGACGAACGTCCTATCCAACAGCCCCAACGACCAGCCAGATCCTGATCATTGCCCACCGTGTCACCGATCATCAACATCCCGACACACGTCAGCAGAAGTAGTCTCAGGAACACGACCTGACGCCGTCCATGCTTCCACGATTTCACTCGGACGTAGACGCTATCCACGATCCCCGATTCCAGATCAGCGAACCACTGCAAAGAAACTTGCACACCAGTCTGAGCTTTCATGAAATCTATTACATGGCAACTATCCGAAGCAAAGCCATAATGTGTCAACAACACAACACAACATGCAACTGTCACACATATCACCACCGTATGACACCACACAACCATCCATGCCACTCGAATCTCCACACAGTAACATCTGAGGTGCCAAAACACCATCTTCATCAATGTCTCTCGTCTCTGCATCACCACAGACTCAACCAGCCACGACAACACAACATCAACTTGAAGACACCTAATGAAGGTAACAATGCACTCATTCACTGCAACAACTCGATCATACATCACTGACGATGCAACACCATAATCATGTATCAGCACACAATCAATCATCTCTGAAGACACAATCCCATAATCATGTATCAACACACGATCAATCATCCTTGACGATGCAACACCATAATCATGTATCAGCACACAATCAATCATCTTTGAAGACACAATGCCATAATCATGTATCAACACAATCTCATTCATCATTCCGTCATACAACAAACCTTTAATCCGAATGCTGTTGTCACCATGCTCGTACAACAGATCCACAAAACTGAGATGCCACTGTCCAATATGAACACCCGAGTACAACATGAACTCCAATCCATGCAAAGCAGACAGAACCACACTGCACGCCACAGCAACATCACTGCACACAGCCATACGCTCCTCACCTTCACTGAACTTCCCATTAGTCTCAACAGGAGGACCAGTATCAACAATATCTGCATGCAACGCACCTTCCATTTCCACACACAAATCAGCTTGTAAGCGAGATTTCTTCAACTTCCTTCTAAGTTTACCAAACAATGCCCTCGCTCTGTTCAACTTAATGGCTTTCGTTACCCCATGCGATGAACGAGCATTTTCTATGCCCTGCGACTGAATAGGCCTATACTCAGTCAGCCCAGCCACACACACCTCATCGCACACACCGAACTGTACATTGGTCTCAACGAGACAACCAATCTCAACAACAGAATCATTCAAGGCCTCGGCCAAACCCTGCGGCAAATCATACGCAGTACAGACAGAAACATCCGAATCATTGCTCCACGCTTCATCGCACACAGCACCACGCTTACACTCATCCATGCACACATCTTGCGAGTCATTCAAATCTTTATACAAATCCTCGACAACATCATGCGTACACTCATCACATACATTTGACAACCCGCTATCCTCGGTCAGACATCCAACCTCAACAAAAGAATCATGCAAAGTACTTACACTACCATGCTCATCCAACCGTGTACTCATACCAAAGTCCAGTACAGACACACCTTCCACAGGATCCACAGTGTCACTCAACGACTCCAACACAGAATCATTTTGTACGTCGTTGTCATCAAACCAACCACACCCAGACACATAGTCAAAAGCATCGTCGTACACATGTATCTGTTCCATTGTCTTTTGTGTTCCCAGATGACCCGAAGCAGGAATGTCATGTGCCACGTGCAACAATTTCTTTCTCAACTGAAGGGGCACAACCACTTGTGACACACCCATGCCATATGGCGTTAATTTATCGGCCCACCGTCGCACTAACACACCCTCGACTAACGTATACGGTTGTACACCACTATCGATCGTCGATTTATTCTCCGCCTGTGCAAATATTGGAGCCAACTCCCCGCAGTCTCTTTGCCTCATTATAAATTCAGCTCTTGGAACACAGATTTCTGTCCAGTCGGTGTCAACACATTCATTCACAGCGAATAAATCAGCCAGGCCTAAATCACCTGTCGCTAAAAGCTCAGAGTCATTTAACGCCTCCACTAAATCACCTGTCAATAATGCACCGTCGGTCGACTCTGTACTATGACCCAGACTCGTCGTCTCCACGCGCGTCGGTTCAGTGCACACAGCCGACTCTGTCTCTGTCTCACTGCGTTCTGCTGCATACTGTCGAGCCCTAGCTCTCGTCGTGATAGCTACATCAACAATTTCTCCTGCTAAAGCAACGTCATTCCCAATCACTACAGAAATAGCATTCATCGGCAGAGACTTCATCACACAGCACAAAATTTCACCTTGTACAAATGCACATTCCAGATTCACGCTCACAAGAGGGCACTCCACAATCGTACCAGAAATACCACGCAGAAGTCGTGTTTGATTTAGGTGTACATAATCACATTCAGACAACCATTCAGCGCTAATCATTGACTGAAGGGCTCCCGAATCTCGAAGCACCACCACCTCCTTTCGTTCATTCAACTCATTAATGACACACCCAGTCACACAGAAAGGAGCATACATTTTATCTACAGTTTCAATAGGCTTCTGAAAACTCTGTTCCTTAACAGGTGCCGACAAAGTTTGTACCAACCCAACAGGTTTCTGACCCCGCCAGTTTTCAATTTCCACCCCTTCTTTACGTTTCAATTTAAAACATTGGGCCTTGACGTGCCCAGGGGCTCTACAGAAGCCGCACGTGACTTGTTCCCCAAATCCATCCTCATCATCATGTTTTCGAAAAGGCTTCTTAAACCCATACGTCCCTCTTTGAGGCGAACGTTTTCCCCATTTCGAATCTTGGCGCACACCTCCACTGTGCCCTGAGCCCTGACGCTCCCCCACCTCTTTCTTCTCACTATCATCAGATGAGAACCGGTTTGTACGCTCAGAAAAATCCCTGTGGAATCCCCCAGCATAATTACTCGGCCCCTGTTTATACAAAACAGCATATTCATCTGCCAAACGTGCAGCACTCGCCACAGTTTCAGGACTTTTGTCCAACAGCCATCTGTGTACCTCTAACGGTAACGCTTGTACAAATTGCTCCATCTGCATTACTTCCTTAAATTTAGCCAAATCATCCCACGAATTCGTACCCTCGACCCAACGCTGAAAAGGGATTTGAAGACGGTACGCATAATTGGCATAAGTCTCCCGTGGTTCTTTACGCAACCCCCTAAATTTCTTCCGATAAAATTCAGGTATCCGTTCATATGCGTTTAGCAACGAACTTTTCACCAACTCATAATTCACACAATTTTCCAACGACAACGACGCAAAAACTTTTGCCGCCTTTCCCGATAGTTGTGGTTGCAGAAGGGAAGACCACTTCTCTATCGGAACATTATGCAAAGCCATTGCCTGCTCAAATGCCGCAAAATAATGTTCAATGTCCGAGGGGTCAAATTTAGGAACAAATTTCATTGCCGCCCCAAAACGAAAATCCTCGTTGTTCTGCACAGGACGGTCTGTTACAGGTCGTACTGCCCACACTCCTAACTCCATTCTCCTCATTTCAAGGTCCATATTCATCCTTTTCTCCTCTATATCAAATCTCCTTTTCGTCTCTTCGGCCTCAGCCGCCATTTTAATTTTTTTCTCTTCGCCCTCCGCTGCCATTCTCATTTTCTCTTTCTCATCTTCAGCTGCCAGTCTCATTTTCTCTTTCTCGTCTTCAGTGCCAGTCTCATTTTCTTCTCTTCGGCCTCCGCTGCCATTCTCATTTTCTCTTTCCTCTACTTCCCATGCAAATTCACGGTCCTCTTTAAATTTCAGACGCTCTATTTCTAATGCTTCTCTCTTCGCTTGCGCCTTAAGTTTCCATTCCTCACTTCCATGTTTAGGCGACAAAGCCATCTTCGCCAACTTCAGTAATTGAGGTTTCTTTAAAACCCTTAACGTCCTCACCTAACGTCGCACAATATTGCCTCAACTCCTCCACCGGCAATTCCAATATGTCATCCCACTCAAGAGAACTACCGTCCCCAGAAGACGCCATAACAGTCTAACTGCGCAGACCAATGACACAAAATTCTCCCCGAATTCAAAATTCTCACGACCGTCCACTTCAAGACCGTCGCGAAAGCACACGCCAAAACGCGCAAAACTCTCCGCCGCAAAACAAATAAATAGCCCAGGCCCCCACAAAACGAAATGCGACTTCGCATAAATTTTCGACAAAATTTCCCGAAAACCAACCGGACTAACAAATATCCGAAATTTACCACCCGCAATATCGAGCAAAAGGATGGGCCCCCATCTGTAAAGGGTTCTACGGCCGTCTACGAGGATGACTATCAAAGATAAGGCCCGAAATGATATAATAAACGTCGATTTATTCAATAGAGCAAGTTATACAATGAATTAACTACGTTACCGTCCAGACGATACGGAGAAGACCAGACCAGAGGTCGACGCACGGCAAACACACACGACAGCCACGGCTAACGAAGCCAAGGAAGACGGATGAACAGCCAGACCACCAACAGGGCGAAGAAGGCGACGTAGAAGATGAACCCGCAGGTTAACTCGACAGCAGCGAGGGACACGACCGCTCTCAACGGGAGAAGTACCACATACCACCAAATACCACAAATGCCGTAAGTGCGTCAAGACCCACGGCACCGTTCCTTAAATAGACAGGGCCACTCCTACTACACCCACGTGCCCAGTCATAGAGAGAGAGAGTACGGAGATCAGGAGGGCTAATGGCTACAATATATATATATATATATATATAGAGAGAGAGAGAGAGAGAGGAGAGAGAGAGAGAGAGAGAGAGAGAGAGAGAGAGAGAGAGAGAGAGAGAGAGAGAGAGAGAGAGAAAGAGAGAGAGAGAGAGAGAGAGAGAGAGAGAGAGAGAGAGAGAGAGAGAGAGAGAGAGAGAGAGAGAGAGACAAGAAAGAAACGAAGAAAGAAGAGTAAATCGAAGATCTTCACTGCAAGTTTATTGTTAATGCTGTACTTTATCCAATTGCGTTTGTCATTATGTCATTATTATGATAGCATCTGAACACTTTTTAAACAGAATATGTTCAGTGGCAATGCATCAAACCTGTTGTAGCCTATATAATCTCGAGGAGGAAAGACAAGTTGAAAAATAGAAGTTTAGCAATTGAGGCGAGACTGGTTTCGTTTCGTTAAGGCAGAACCAGAGATGTGTGCATGATGGTATCTACATTATCATTATATATATGTGCTATATATATGCTATATATATATATATATATATAGTTTAATTGGCCGACGATGACCTCTGCAAAAGCACTTGACTGACTATAACTGCCGTTGCCGCTGATAAAACATTTTCTGGTCATTTTGTGGATCTTTTATTTGCCAATATTCCGATCGCTAATTTATGAGCAGCCATTTCTCAGTGCCAGCTGTCGTTTAACCGCCTATATATATAATTTATATATATATATACGGTTCGTGAACTTCAGTGATTTATTTTGATCTTATCATGCACTTAGAGCTATATGTATATATCGAATTGTATTTTCTGTACTATTCGACCGATTGCGAATAATTGACCACAGATCTATTCGGCCGAATACAAATAGCCGTATACGAATTAGAATATGATAGCCTACGAATAGTATAGGCAAACTGAGAAAATAGAGGGCATGAGCATAGGCTACGGGAGATTTCAGCAGTGGGGGGGGGGCAAAGATTGAACTTCTGCCCGGAAAAATCCTGAAATCTCGTGAAAAATACAACTTCTTCCCATAAAAAAGTGTGACGACCTTTTTGAGTCATTTCCCGGGTCTCCTTACCAAAAAAACAGTTTTGCCCAAAATTTGGGGGGCATTGGCCCCTCTGGACCTTCGCCTCGTACACCTATGGCATGAGTAAAAGATATATAGGAACATGGAGATTAGGGTGGTCGTTAAAAATGAAAGCTTGAATTGAGTGTTCTCCAAGGTGCCATTTGGTTCCATTCTCCCAGAAACATCACACAAAAAAGTTGTAAGAGAAAATATTAATATTTAGGACTAGCACAACGCCATCAAAGTTTTACCCTTATAATAGCAAGTCTTCTAATGCTCAAAAGTAGCTATATGGTTGTAATCAACCAGGAATCTTCAAACCAGGAATTAATTCAACTACTTGTAGTTGGTCCACACTTAAACATAATGATGCTACTGTTATCGTAATCATAATCATCAATTTATATAGCGCCACTTCAAGAGAAATTCCTCAAAGGCATGAAAACCTGTATAACACACCGCATCACAGATAACATCTATCATAACTTATGTCTTTACAAATACTACCTGTTTTGCCTTGTTGTCGTGATTGATAATAATAGCTTATTGCTCCTAGACTGTTACAGCAGGGAACAGTAATAGTAAACAATTATAGGGATAAATATAAAAAAATTGTGGTTTCATCTGTGTCCTACGTAATTAATCTATTCTGCAAATCGCCAATTTCTTAATGAGGTCTGATTTCTCAGAAATCTTTCTTTTTCTACCGTCATTGTTCATGGGTTACTTGATACAAGAAAATGATGTAATATTAAAAGTAGCAACCATTTTAGATGCGAATTTTTATCTCAGATTTAGGCCAATATGTTTTCAACCCGAGGCATTATTACCCTGTCTCACAATTCAAATTGCATTTGGTGTTTGAATAGGTTTGAGCTATGGTCTAGTTTTCACGATACACTTCCCTCAAAGTGCCCAAAGAAGGTGTTCAACTGCCACCAAGAGTGTAGCAATGGGTGTTGTCTTGAGGGTACTATACTTATTCCCTTGGATTGGATGGTCGTCTGAGATGTCCCTGGTTGGTGGCCATTGTAATTTCAGCTGGATCCATTGCTGAGGATGACGTAGAGATTTTGAG
>CATKHU010000289.1:0-50126 GCA_949752735.1 Lumbricus terrestris
ATTATAGTGGCTGGTTAAATAATGTGATGATTTGCTTTCCACTTCCGTCACTAGGTCTCCTTGTTTAGTGTTCTTATCTTAGGCAGATCGTCCAAGATTCAACGACCCAATTCTTGTTTATTCTGTGTTTTTCCCTTGATTTCTTTATGTCCTCGTCCTTTTTCTCTGTCCATCAACCAGTCCATCCTCATCTTTCTTGGTCTTCTGGTGGCTTCTTTCCAACCATTCGTTCCTCGAGTACCGTCCCTCAAGAGCGAGTCTCCCTCAACATGTGCCGCAGCCACTTCATCTACCGTATTGTATCAATCAGCGATCTTTCTTCTTTTTTGCACCAATTGTTTTTTTTGTCCGTCCAACTAATCTTGGTCGCTCTTCTCCACAGTCTCATTTCGTATGCCTCAAGTCTGTCTACTTCTGTCTTTCCCAAAGGCCACTTTTCTGCTCCAGATAGTGAAACGATCCATATGAAGCTTTTTATAATTCTCTTCTTCTGATCCATTTTTAATCTGCCTCTTAATAGCTCGGCTCTCTACTGTCACACCCGTCGAGTCATTTTTCCATATTTCCCTATGCAGCTATGTTACTCTTCTTTTGATCTGGGCTGTGCACCTGCTGCAAAGATATCAAAAAACTTGTGCATCTGCTCAATCCATTCTCCGTTGATCACAGATTTTACTTCCCAACAATCGTATTACTCGTCCTCATTACCTTTCAATATTCATCAAACAGAAATTTCTCAAGAAAAGGTGTCGAAGTTGTAAGTCAAGTTCGAGATTATTGCGCGTGGTGAGACAGCACAAAAGTAATACAGATTAGGCCGATATATATATATATATATATATATATATATATATATATATATATATATATATATATATATACGGATAGATAGTCCGAAGGTGACAGCTGCAGTCAAGGACAAAGACGGTGGACTGTTGCGAAGCAAGGTGGACTTTAAAACAGATGGAAAGAACAATCACTACGAACAACTTTATTTATGACCCTGTGGCGTAGAAGTAGAAGCTCAATACTAGCGTTTTTGTTGGTATATTTTTTGGGGGGATGGTTCAGTAGGGGGCGATGATTCAGTACGTCCACGTCGTCTCCCATGGGCAACGGAACGAAGTTCCCGCTAAATCTGAACCATGGAGGAAGGAGAGACCTGATCAGTCGCCTTTTTATCCCTGTTCATGAAACTTAAATATGGAAAGCAAAACATTCTACTCTCGGGTCAAAGTCCCGATCACTCAAGCCGGAGTAACAGAGGGAAATGGAGAGCTTCCATAGATGAGCGGCTTATGCGTGCTGGAGCATCGCCAAGGCCATAAGTCAGTAAGTCATTTTGACAAATGGCGTATGTCATTGAACACCTTCAAAACATTTTCAGACTCGTAATAAGAGGCAATGAACAAATAAATAATTAGTGTCCAACATTCTGTTTCTTATAAATGTTCCATTTTTCCATCACAAAAATTGTCCGCCATGCGCCGATTCCTCATAATACACAATGCAAGAATTCAGAAAGGGTTGGAAATGAGAGAGCGTCGGTTTAACAAAAAACTTTGCAATTGATTCTTACCCAAATTATAAGGTCAACGCAACTATTTTCAGCTTTAATTCGATTTAAAACCAGAGTTGCTAGCGTTTTAATCCTTGCATCAGCCATCTTGCCGCATTTAGAAAAGAGACCACAGTCCGGATGACGTCTTTCACGCCCAATACAACAAATTTTCATGATTTTTTTGTATCCTACATGAAATTTGCACTTTCCTACAGATTTTAAGGTGCTGAACACGAATATGACAATGAAATTAAAGAATTAGCTCCAGTTTCTCTGATATCATCAAGAGTTTCTATAAATAGAACAATGCGTACATATGACATTTGTACCGGTAAATGTTCGCTTCTACATCCCACTATCTCTTGTATAACTGCTCAGGATTATGTCTGGTGAGCGTACAAGTAGGCCTATGTATGTAAGAGCACTTGCTACACCGCCTCTTCAAGACCCTAATCCGAAGCGCTCCCGACTACAGCACGGACACTGAATAGGAGTTTCATGAAGAGCATATGCAATTGCGAGTGAAGGACTGCTCACAGTGCTTCTAAAGGGTCCCTACGCGGTGGCCTGAGGTGGATTCAAACCCATAACCTTCCGGCTCCAAGGCACTGAACATACCCCTACACCACCGTGCGCCACATAGTAGGCCCATATATGTAGTAAGCCAACATGGAAGTTTCCCTGGTATCGTTTTCCATGTCTGCAATGTCTTCTTGAAAACGTTCGTGTCATACATAGGGTCAGATACAACATGACATTGTCCGTAACCAAATCCTTGTAGTTTTCTGCCCTGACATTCCAGAAGTTAGTTAACACCAGACGAAATGAATCCTAAGTTTGTTTCTTGTCGCCCTGAACCAGGTTGTCAAACATTTCATCTCTGCCTAGCTATCTTACTGATCTGAGGACCAACAAAACTTCCTTCTTTAATTTCTGCTTCGCCAGGGAATATGGCAGCCAAGTATTACACTAGCAAGACTGTCTGGGTTTCAACCATTGCTAGGCGTTGCACATAGCCTACTTCTCTCCGACGCCCAGAGATTTCCTCTCAGGCCAGTTTCTCCTCACTTAGTGCAAGGTCCTTGCTCGACTGTCCAATACACATTGAAAACAGCAATATTTTGTATTATCTAAGCTGTGGACTCGTCAAGAAAGCCAATATACTTTCAAGTCACAATACAGATGTCATCCATACCTGCTGTATTGAACAGAATTCTACAGGTATTTTAGGTTGTCGTAGGTTTCCTTCACGTGGACGGGAATGGATGAAGCTGGTTTCCAATATGCAGCAGCTCCGCATCGAGACTCAATTTCGTGGAGTCTATGAATAGTCGCCATTCTTGAGGGTCATGTTTGATTCCGAGGGCATTCATCAGACAATCTACATTGAAGCAGAAGACAGGGTCATCTTCCTTGGTGAAATTTTCCTCAAAATGCTCATGACGAGTGTGAAACAATGTCACTCGGGTATTTTCTGGGAGAAGATTCCATTCATTTAAATCTTGATCCAAGTAACTCAGCCTTGGCCTTGGATAGGTCCAGGAAGTGAACAAGATCGTTCAGTTTACCCTGGATGAGAATGTGTGGCACAGATGATACACCTTGGGAGACGTAAGGATCATCCCTAGACGTCGAAGGTTGCGGAGAACTCGAAGTCGCTTCGTTTCCCTCCTCATCGTCTGAATCAATTAAAAATAATTCTTTCGGTGGATCTGGAACGGGAAGTTCTTCGCCATGCGGAGTGGGTCGGATTGCACATGGTATATTTGGGATACGCTATTGACCACTTCCATTTCCTTGTCATCAATGCAGAAGTAGGTGGAACCATGCAAAAGTAGTAGTCATATGCATTATTTCTTGGTTCTCTCCAGACCATTGGAACAGCAAAGGTCACCGGCCAATTTCTCGTTTTTAGCTACTATGGAAATTTTCTTGCTCACTGGGGAGGGGTTGCATGGCAGGTTAATGCATTACGACACATTATTGTATTGCAATATGTAGTTTGAAATACAGCGTTGAGAAAATTAATGGTCATGACCCACATATGTAGGCCGACTCAATGCGTACCGAGACATTTGTACGTAACCATCTCTGTATCTCCTGAACGAGAGCTAAGCGACAAATTTTACCATCATATTCGTGTTCAGCACCTCAAAATTAGTTAAGATTTGCTATTTTCATCTAGGATACATTTTGTGTGTTGACCAGTGTAATAATTTCCGTTTATCAGCAATCCGCTTGACAAACCGAAACCGGTTGCACTGTACAATTATGCACAAGAACGCAGATCACAGAAATAATCAACTATACTAACAGAACAGACAACCTGCAATAATTTATTAGGCCACAGTCAGCACACACACCCGCCGCTCTGTTTTTTTGGGGGGGATGCGGGGTAGAGTGGAGGTTTACCGAAAACACGAAATTTAGCGGTCAACGCTGGGTACCCCAGAGGAGTAGTGTAAGTTGAAAACCCTAAATTTCCCGGGCAACGCCGGGTAACACATCTTGTATAATTATAGCATATGTACTCATGGAATATGTTTCGGATGGATCCGATTTGACCAGGGTCTATGACAACAGAGGCCGTTATCATGGACAGAAATTTGTTCGGCGTATTACAGCACTTATGTTTCGGGTCAATATAATTATCATTTCTAGCGTTGTTATAAACAGTTTTGCAGGTATGTAAGGTCACCATTTTTGTTTCCAGTGTTTTCAGCATCTTACGATGAAACATGTCCCCTCTCTTATCTTCCTCCTTCATACTATAATTAGTACCGCAACTCCGCCACTGGTTGCACTCAGCCAGTGCCAGTCCCAAGTCTGGATAAAGGGGGAGGGCGTCGCTAACGGTCTTTGTTACCACACAGTGACGTTGAACTGCAAATACCACCTATTAATTCCGTCTGCAAATTATTGTATTTGACAATTTTATAAAACGTTTCTCTCAGCAAAATCCTTTCAGAAGCGCTCCCACGGCGAGCGGCCACCATGGGGAAAAAATCAGGTTTTGAAGTGGGAGAATGACGAGGAAGTACCATTGGTTACAGTATGACTGGACATGAATTTACATTTGAATATCAACGCCAACCTGTCGCTTATATCTGGGTCCATTGGACGCCGCAAAAAATGCGCTGTCATTTCTTCGTCATCTTTGTCGGCGGTTTTGGTGTAGCACTGGATAATAATTATTATATTGTATGTATCTTTCGGCTATCATGACGCAAACGTGGTGGTGCTATAGAATTGCAAACATTGGTATATTTTAATTTTTATTACTCATCTGAACATGTTTTAAAGGTGTCTTATGACAACTGTCATTTTTATTGGACTTTACCTACTTTGGTAGACTTTTTCCGCCGCATTAGGATCGATGCATTTAACCTCAGATCGTATCTAATCATTCTTATTGCGCCATACCATTGGGCCAACCACAGAAAAAGCACGACTCTGCATGATGGAGGTACGAGCAAACGTGACCAAGAGCACTTCCCCATCAGCCGAGCGAAGGGACCGACCAGTCTGAGTACTTGACACCTAGCTGGCATCATAATATTTCGGTGTAGTTAAAGCAATAAACGGTCACATTATATTCATATTGCAATCGTAATCGCAACGGTGGATTTATATAGTGACATCAACGGCATTCGCCACAGTAACATGTTAATAAAAGATTCTTAATGAACTGTGAAAATCGTTTCGCACCACTGCGTGGTAGCGTTCGCCTCATAACGGCTTTAAAAATGCTTCAGCACACAAGATATATAATGGTTTCCTTATACACCTGGAAAACTAACTATACGCTTCTTATAAATTAGTTTCAAATGCGTGACTAAAAAAATAATAAGGTTTCACGCTCCCGAATCATTCAAACAGGACACCAGACAGTAAGATTATTCTATTTTTAAGTAAAGGATGTCAAAGTATTTATCCCGAATGCAAGTCTGAGTTTGAATAAAGAAGGATTGCGTGATAGTGTCCATTCAAGTTCAAATGACACTTCCTTATCTGTGTTAATTTTCAATCCCAATCTAACTCAAACGAGGATGGCGACGCTGAGCAATTTTACTTTTGCACAGTATACTGTATAAATTAAATTCATTTAACGCATCACTCGAAGTTCTAGCCAAGAACGTCGTAAACAGAAGCAACCACAAAAATTAATATGGATGTTATTCGAAATAATTATAGTTGTTTGGTGTAAACGTTCAAGTGGAAATCTTGAAGGGGCGCTGGTAGAATTTTGGATTCGAACCTGCAACCCTTCCGCTGCTAAACACCGAACAAACCCACTACACCACCGCGCCCCACTAAGGACGAGCATCAACTGCATCTTGTTCTCTGAAGCCTGAATAAGTGGAGATAAACGCTAATCATCTTGGAAATAATTATAAAGTAGAAGTTGTGAAAGTGCAAAGCTCATGCATACACTAAATTCGATTGATCCCAGGAACATATACATGTACAGGTACATGTGCGAACCAGCTTCGGAATACTGGGACAGCTGAGATCTGAGTCTCGGTCACTCACACAGGAAGTGACGCGCCACCTGATACAAAGTTTGATTTTGGGCCGAATAGATTACTGCAATGTCGCCTTTGCTGGCTTGCCACAGCGCAGTATCATTCGGATTCAGGCGGTCATCAATGCTGTTGCTCGTCTGGTCCTGCGATTGGAAAAATTCGACCACATTTCTAGCGCGATTCGAGACCAGCTTCAGTGGCTTGGCATAGGTGACCGCATCAATTTCAAACTTTGTATCCTAATGTACAAATGCCTCAACAATTGCGCACCAGCCTACCTCGCGGACAGCATCAAACCATTGGCAGACGATCCAAGTAGGTCCCGGCTGCGATCGTCCAAGACCGCTGACGTATCCGTTCCTGCGATCGCGCCTTTTGCGTTGCAGGCCCACGCGCCTGGAACAGTCTTCCATCAACTATCTAGGAAATCAAAACTGAATCAACTTTTAAAAAACAGTTGAAGCTGCACTTGCTCTCGAGCTCATGACATTTACTCTGACAGCTGATATTATGCGTGAAAAACATCCTAGAAGGGACTTACTACTGACGATGCTATATAAATTTTCTGAATTACATTACATGTAAAGGATCGGGACTGAGTCATACATGTAGGTACAGGTTGTGATGGAAGAAGTTCGCCACATATGCTAGTCTATTTGTTAATATAGACTATGTTGGCGGTGCATTCTAAGTTTCGACAAAGCAAATGGACAACAAGACCCAATTTTCAGAGCAGTTTTTATTAGACACCTCTATATAAAAATTCGAAGAATAAAAGATTTTGGTCACAATTAAAATTCATCTTATAAAATGTTTAACTCTCCTCATTTAAAGTTGCAATTTTACACTCGCATGAAGATGACATTGTATTCTATACATATAAGTCTATTCTGTTCATTGCAACGCTGATGACTATTCCATTAGATAGTGTCCATTCTATTCTATTCCATTTATTCTATCGATTAGAAAGATTGTCTTGTAATACAGAAGACGAATCTATTTGATAGAATATTCTATTCCATTAGATTCTATTCCGTTCCATTTCATTCTATTCGCATAAGGCTATTGTAACTCAGAGCACGAATGCATAAATTATATGGTGTCCAGTGTATTGTATTGCATTTTATTGCAGTGCATTGCATTGCAAAGTATTGTATTGTATTGTGTTGCATTGTATTGTACCGTATTGTATTGCATTTTATTGTATTGCATTGTATTGTATTGTAGTTTGGCGCGGTGTTGGAGGTTATGTTCGGTGTCTTTGAACCGGAATGTTGCGGTTTCGAATCCACCTCAAACCGCCGCGCAAATCCTTCACTTGCAATTCCTTATGCTCTTCGGCGTGAAACTGAGCTTCATTTCGAACGCTGTATTCGCGAGCGCCTCTGAGTGGTTAGCATGGGTTGATCATATAACGTATAATAACAACGGTTACTAGCGTCAGCCTCCTTTGTTCCTTTATATTGGGACTGGCAGTTTTTGATATTTTTGTTTAGCTGTTCACTTATTTTGGCTCCATTTTCATTGCTCCGTATCTTTAGTACGCGTCGTTTCTGTTGTGCTTGTGTGTGGCGCTTTGGATTTCATGCCTTTGAGATCCACGTTTCAATTGACCTCAAGCGATTTGTTCAAGGTTCCTAAGTGGCGGCTTGAGGTGGATTTGAACCTGGAATCCTCCGTATCAAAGGCACCGACGCCATCACTCAACACCGCCGAATCCCAAGATAAAGTATCCGCGTCGTCGAAGCTAAGGTAATGGTGATGTAGACCATATACCAATGCACTATTGCAACTGCTTTACGACTCTGCCATTTCAAAGATGAATAGTGACGCCCTCTTCTGTTATCCTGGCTTGAGACTGGCACTGGAAGAGTGCAATCAATGGCGGAGTTTCCCAAGACACTATAAAAAATTTCTAGGTTGACGCATTTCGCTGTTTTTAAGCTTCGACAAACAAACACGCGACTAGACGAATTAAAGAAGTTATTTACACGACACCTCTTTTGAGGTTTTAATGGCTTCATAAGAGTTCGCAGAAAGCAGAGAGTTCTATTCCCTCCTTGCTCTTAAGTGCTGTAATACGCTGATCAAATTTCTGTCCAGGGTAACGGCCTCTGTTGTCATATTATACCCTGGTAAAATCGGATCCATCCATATTTTAGCGACGATCTTATCGTCGTTTCACAATAATCACTGCTACATTGTACTTCCGCTAATATTTCGATTATTTCAGAGTCAATAAGTAAGATGTCGATCGGTTGTCTTTGGTTTTGTAGAACTTTCTCACTGACGTCCTCCTTCTCTCACTCATCCTCCGTCGTATCCATCGCATCCTCCTCTTCATCTTCCTCTTTCGCTTCCTCATCAGACCAGATGTTACGGGGAGCTGGATAATTCAGATGAAAGTTCCATTGATAAAAGTCTTGGATGCTCTCTCATCATGGATGGCATCTAATCGTTTGCTACTAAATCCCTCTGAAACTCAGTTCATCTGGTTTGGTACTCGCACAAAATATTTTATTGGCATTCGTTGACCTTCATTTAATAACAGCAACTTTCCCTGATATCTCGTTCTCTCTCACAGTGCGAGACCTTGGAATTACTTTGGATCAAGAGCTCAATTTCTCAAAGCATATCAATTTGGTCACTCGTAGTTGCTACTTCCAGCTTCGTCAACTCCGAGTTGTCTCAATATCCCTCTCTCATAGTGCTATTATGACTTGTGCATGCCTTTGTCTCTAGTAGAATTGATTACTGCAGTTCGGTACTTGTGGGTCTGCCACTTGGACTAATTGGGCGTCTTGAACGAGCTCTTCGTTCGGCTGCTCGCCTCATTGGCCGCATTCCTAAATATGCCCCCCGTCTCTGCTTATATGCGTGACGTTCTCCACTGGCTCCCTGTTTCACAGCGCATCTCCTAAATTCTCGAATTGAATGAATAAATTAATGAATTGGCAGACGTTCCGTATTTTATATGTTTGTCATTAACACCATGGCTAATGATTGACTCTAGACACCTTTCCTAGAGATTTTACTACTTATATATAAATAAAATTTTGTCAAGTTATCATAATAGCCCCCATACTACGTTCGCAATCACGATGCTGCATGTTTGTAAATGAAGAAACAAAAATAGAATAGAATATCCCTAGAATTTATGAATCTTAAACAGAGTATACAGATATTGAACCTCTTGCAACGAAAAAAAACTCAGCGCTAACGTGATGCAGGTTAAGTCTTAGAAACTGACTAATGGTCATTAAACACCCTCAGAATAAAAGTCACTGTCTATAAATAATTATTGATTAAAAAATTTTAAACTCTGTATACGGTTCCCGCTGAATCCTTCAAAACTTCAGAGCCGCCATACGCTAAACAAATTGATTACAAATTGATTGCAATTAGTTGAATGATATTTGAGGCAGAATTGATCGATCCAGTTGCAGCCTAAAAGTAGTTTAATGTTAATGATTGTATTTGTAGGAAAAGTCCAACAAAATGATTACAGTTGTCATTAGACACCTTTTAAACAGGTTCAGCTGCCTTATAAGAAATTATATGTTGCAATTGCAACATTACCATCAAACACAGTAACTTCGCTTTCGCAATCTATCAAACGGAGTCCATTAATCGTCCCATTATAATATTCAAGCCGAATGGGTGAAAAATATATTGCCACGAGTACAATGGGGAAATGATTCTTTTGCTATGTGAACATATAACAGTAAGACGATATCGCTGCAGCTTTAAGACGTTGCAACAAAAATATAAATTAAATGGTGTTTGAATTTTGGCATCAACATACATTTCTAATTGGTTTATTAGACCAAGTGAGGTCCAAGTTTTAAATGAAAATGGATGTGATCCTTACACACCTGTAAAACGCTTTCATAAATTGCTATAAATTCGACAAAACTAGACGAAAATTCATCTCGAGTATAATCAATAAATCCAGGAAAGATAAAACATCTCTCATGAACTCAATCAAGTCGAATGTCTCCAACATCACTGGCAACTGATTGGAGTAAAATCGTGGTAACCTGACGCCTTCGCTTGCATTCCACATTATTCCCAAAAAATTATCTGTAAATGCTGACTTCGGATTGATGTCTGATCGGTTGAGTTTAGTGCCATAGTAGCAGTTGCAGATTGACGTCACTGTGTGATAACAAAAATAACTAACGACCCCCACCTCCTTTATCCTGGCTAGGGACTGGCACTGGCAGAGTGTAACCAGTGGCGGAGTTACTAGGTTGCCATTGTTGACAAAACCCAATTTTTAGCATCACTCACGATTATTTTTGAGGTGATGAGAATATGTCTGTTATTTTCAGACTGAACGGAAAACGAGTCTTAGCCTCAAATACAAATGCCTCAATTAAACACACGCACGCACGCACACACAGACACACACACATACACACACGCAAATACACACACAAACGCACAAACACACACACACACACACACACAGGCACACACACACACAAACACATAGAGATATGCTCACTTGAATAAACATTTTCATTCAGTTTAGAATGTTATGTAATGCAGGAAACGTGACGCACTACTTCGTCCTCGTGACATTGTTGTTCGCCTTCAACAAAGTTCATTCATTCATTCATTCATTCATTCGAGTATTTATATAGCGGCTCTTCAAGGAAACTACTCATTGATCGCTCACAGGGCATACATACAAAGTGCGTTTAACGTCATTATTTATTATATTTTGTCATTAAAAACAGATGAAGTAAAATAAAATCCTACGAAATAATACATAAGGATGTTCATAGAATGACATAAAACGAAATGATGAAAATCGCTGGGGAACATCGTGATGCAAAGTAATGTACGGTCAACGTAAAATATGGAGTTCGACTGCAAGAGGTCGTTGAGTTTAATGTAAATTTTAGTGCTTCACTTGCACACCTTTAAAACGATGTTAACAGGAACTATTTAAAAGTTGATTCCTTAAATTCCTCGACTTGCAACTTTCCTGCGCCTAAAAACCTTGTGACACGAATTTTAATATAAAATTAATTTATATCAATATACTGGATAAACAACTAAACCTCGCACACAGACGAGTTTGATGCAAATGCGAATATTTTTTGAGCGCAAAAACTTTCTGACGGTAAATTAATTTGGTGATTTAAATGAGAAATTAAGCATCTGGGCCCAAATTTATGGGAGATGTCGTAGCTAAGACACCACTTACCGCTAAGATGCGCCTAGCAAAGACGTGTCGTAGACTTTACGACATCCCGTATTCACCACTCGCACTTACTTGACCACTTACTTAGTCGCTAATTAAAGCGTGGTTATAGTTAGCGCGCATGCGCACATAATATTAATAGGCGGCCGTGCCTTAGCCAGTGGGCTAGACAATGGGCTGTCCGCGTATCAAAACAAACAAAGACGTTGCATCGCCCGCGGAAGATATTATCTTCGGCGGTAGATTATATGCGATCTAAAATGCGTTTTGTTACACATTAATGGTATTTAGTGACGGCGAAAACCGCAAGCATAAATCAGCTCATCGTCCCACAGCCAACGGAATTAAATTTGGTGCCTCTGAAACACTGTTTAATAGTTTAAACCGCGTCGAAGTGAACGAATCGAAGATGTCCCGCCGGCCATGTTTGCCTTTACGACAGCGACTAGTAGACTTACACGACCCTCGTAGGTCGACTAGCGTAGTTGTGTCTTAGCAGGCTAAGATGTTGCTGTGAATTTCGATTTATCCGTTAGTTGCCCACTAGTCGCAACTAGGACGTAAGACACGTCTGAGATACCGTCGTGAATTTGGCCCCAGATTTGCTGAGGTCATATGGAGTTCCTGAGATTTGAGCATCATTGCGAGCATTATCAATCAACCAATCAACCAATCAATTAATCAATCAATCAATCAATCAACCAGTCAATGCACAAACCAAACAATCAATCAATCAATCAACCAACCACTCAATGCACAAACCAAGCAATCAATCAATCAGCAAATTGACCAATTAACTGACCACACCAACGATTCCTTGCAATCATGTTATACTCCATCTAGTTGACGCTCTATGCGCTCACTGACATGTGGGGATCTGCTGGCCCTGACTTACGTACAACTCGGCGTGCTTATCATGACAGTTTGTGCATTGAACCATTTACGTGAAGCAAAATACCGTTTAAATGCTTATGAAGTATTTTTAGACGATTTTAGATTTTTATGTTGCCATTTTTTTTAGCGTTAGTAAAGTTCTTTAAAAAGGCAATTTACGAACAGATACATGCGGGTACGCCGAAGATGGCGATTGATACGAAATGCATGGACCAATTATTATATAATCATTTCCAACGGTTTTAGAGGTGTGTAAGACGACGAGATATTATCCATTGTATTTACCACAATCATGTCGTTTATGTGAGACTTCCTTACATCAATCAATCAGAATTTATATAGCTCTCCTTCAAGGTGCCTACTCAGAGGCACTCCCGGCCGAGATTAAGCAAAAAACAGCCTTCGACTGTTTGCGAAATTGAGAACAGCCTGGTCAAGGGAAGTCCATTCCAGTTTGTTGGACCAACCACAGAGAACGAACGCCTCTGCATTGTTGCAGAGCGAGTGAAAGGAACCATTAAGTCACCATGGACATCAGAGACCTATGCATGTGGAAAGGGGGAGACAATGCTCACACATTGGAATCCTTGGATATAACAACGAGAAGGCAATGCCGGGTATTTCAGCTAATGAGCTTATATCATAAGCTCATTAGCTTAAATACCCGGTGTTGCCTTCTCACTCCGCCCTCTTCCACCATTGCACGGTTCAGGTTGCACCCCAACTCCCATGGGGCGCAAAGCGTTGTCCGAGAAACTTAGTTTTTCGCACCACTCTATCGCAATCACTTCTTGAACCCGACAGAATAATGTTCATTTTATTGTGAAGTTTACTTAGAGCGTACAGATAATTAACCCTTTGGAGGTGAGGTGACCATTTGTAACGCCAGAGGTGAGGTGGGGGTCTGACAAACCCCAATACATATTTTTATTTTCAAGCCGCGATATCAAATGGAAAATACTAAGTTGAGTTAAACTATTCTTCTATTATCAATAATCAACTAAACAGACGATTACCACGAACAAATATCTGTTTTCAATCCTTATTAGATGGCTAGAAGGTGAACCCATCCAATGTGTACTTAACCCATGCAAGTTTGGGTCCTCATGTGCAACATTATCAAGTGCACGAATAATCATAATATAAATATATATTTTTAATACAACATAAAATGTTTTAGCCATCATTGTCGTCAGCCTTCTCAATGCCAACACAGAATTGACGTGTTCAAGGCACACTCGCATTGCAAATCACGGCTCATAAAATCAACATGTGTAATTGCTTGTATACGAAAAAATGCAATTTCCTTTAAATATGCAACAAAATTAAAAGAAAACTGTTCGTTCAAATTACCTGAAATTGTGGTAAAGTGTCCATATTTCATATTCACAAAGGTAGAAAAAATAATTCGAACTGGCTCCATGTTTTCCGCTAAAAATTTAAAGTAGAATGCCTCTGGGGTGTGCCACACCCCACCTCACCTCCGACGGGTTAAAGATAATGAGGTTTATTTATCGCCTCAGATGAGTGGGTTTCGAAGGTGTCTAATGAATACTGCTGTTGCAAAGTTTCATATACAACGCATGAGTTTCAAGCTTCTTCAACTTTGCAAGAAGATCGTATGCATTTTAAATCTGTATTTCACTAGAACTTTAGACAATTTTCACGCATTTCTCAACTTGAAATCAGTCTAACTTTCTCTAGCTTTTTTGTGGTCGAATTTGACCCTTTTTGGAAAGTGGCACACCTGACTATGATTTCAGAGATTGGTGTAAATAAAGAGAAACTGTATCTTCGAGGTTCTAAGTACATGGGTCGGGGAGTACACTTCATTTTTGGAGATACGCGCATGACAATTATAATAGATCGAACACCAAATTAAAAGGTGTCTAATCGCATATTACCCGATCAGAGCCAACTCATTGAAAATTTATCAAAATACTCTGACGGTATAACTCCGCCACTGGTTGCACTCTGCCAGAGCCAGTACCAAGCCTGGATAAAGGAGGTGGGTGTCGCTAATGGCCCGTGTTACCACATAGTGACGTTAAACTGCAAATACTACTACTCTGAAGGCATACTGCAGAAGTGCGGTGTGACATTAGCTAAGCAACTCTTCCCAGGCCAGTTCCTCCTTCAGGCTGACAATGCATCATGCCATCGTACCAAACTGATGACCAACTGGAATAAACAAAACAATTTTTTTTCTCTCTATATCCAAGGGTAACGGTTTGATGTTGCAGTACAATGAAAATAAAACGGTGCTATTACACACCTGGAAAATTAAGCAATCTTTGCTGTAAATACGACAGAAGCTAAACAAAAAACAATTCTGAAGCTCAACGTATCACTAAACGCTATAATGATTGTGAACAAGTTGTTATACACAGGAAACGAGTTACAAACTTTAATTGTCCATAATTAGCAACTGCACATTGATGTTTTCACATCGCTGTAGCAGAATGAATAAAAATTGCCAACGCAGGAAATGACCTTACAAGATTACAAGCAAAACTTATCCCTTTCTCAACAAATAAAGCGCATTGCATATTTAGATTCAGCCCTGCCCTGAATGCGAGTGAAAGTCACTGATACATACAGAAACTTAAATTGTTTTACTGTGTGCTAGGAAGCATTGCTGTTACAATGGTTCACTTTGATTCGTTAACCACTTAAACTACTGTTAGAGAAAACTAATAATTTGCGAAGAGACCGTTGTATATAAAGCACAGGAAATCTCTGTTTAAAAGGTGTCGTAGGTTTGCCACAGACAATATTTTAGTAAAGTGATGGTTAATCATTCATTCTTAAACGACTACACGTGAATAAACAAGTCTTGAACACAGGCATCATTAGAAGTGATGACCAAATAAAAAATTCCTTTTAGAGTGTGTGTAGACTCTTGTACATGTTGTCGAAGACCAAATTGCATGAGGACTTCCAGGAATCACAATGTGTTTGAATCCGTTGACTCTTCTATGTGTAATTGTGTATGTTGAAGTCTCACAGTATAATTAATTTAGTGTTTCTGGTTTTTAGGCTCTCGAGAACGGATGGTAACTCCTCAAAAAACTTCGCAGTTATATGTAAGATAACTAACGCTAAAAAGCCGCGCTTAGACACCTTTAGATAGTGTTACAGTTGTACTATAATAAACACTAATATCGTACCCACCAGATTCGTAACCCAGTGGAACTGAGAACCAGCTTCTTGAGCAATAATTTCAAGTCTAGTCTGTATATGTACATGCGTTCAATATAAAATCAGACAATCCCTGGTGACAAACCGCACGTGGTTGCATGTCAGAAATGCTAAATAAAACACAAACATAATAATAAAGTACAGTAATAATAAAGTTTAAATAAATAAAATAGCGGCAGCCGTAAACAATCTCCAATCTGTCTGGTTGTTGATGTTAACTGTTAGAGGAAAAGGTTTCTTGAGCAACTATTATGTCCTGCTAAAGATGTACTCGGAGGGGTAAATGTCGGTGTTATACTCCTGCCAAGATGATCGTGCTAAAAGATGATGAATGTTGTAATATGCGCATAGACTGTAGTCCAAAACTGCAGCCCTACAGCGAAATTCTTGGATGACGCGATTGACGCAGAATCTGGCTAGGAAGCATTAATTACCCGAGCGCAACATTCCTTAGTAAGAAAACGGCTGAAAACTCAACAAAACAAAAACACATTGCCACATTTCCTCTAAACAAGACTGCAGGCTGCTGTCGGAAGTGCGACCATGTAAGAACCAGAACGTTATTATGGGCGCAGATCCCGGTCTGTGGATGGATAACAGGGAAGACGGGTCATATGAGCACCTCTGATTAGGTTGTGAACTTGTACTGTGAGAGGCGCTTTATAAATCACAAAATAGTATAGAATAGAATTTGACGTCATTAGAGCTACGCAGAGCGCTTCGAACGCCGCAATCTCCATGTATCAAGTTTGGTTAGAGATGAGCGAAGCTTCAAGCTATGTGTTATTATGTAGTATTACGTGACATTTGTCATTGCAATGACTTGACGTGTGACTTCGATGATTATCGACGTCGCATCTCCCCCTCCTATACCCATCCTTGGGACTTGCAATGTCAGTGCGCAAGCAATTATAATATTATTATTGACAACAGTTTCATTCACTCAATAAAGAAGCAGTTGAATTTTAAAGAAAGCAATGTTTATTTATTTATAGACACTTATGAATAAGTTTTGAAGGTGTCTAATAAAGTACAAATACAACGCATGAGATTCAACCGTCTTGAACTTTGCAAGAAGACCAATACGTTTGCTTTCTTAATCTATAGTTGTATTTAACGTCAAAACGTCTGTGGCGTCACTATTTAATTATGACGTCAATAAATTGTAAGGTGAATTGTATTGTTGGTCGAGTTTTCTGTTTAAAGACGTCGTGTGTCATGAGAGAAATTTAATATCGTCATCTCCTCCTGTCTGAAAATGTGATACCAAGAACATTGACTACATCAACTCTTTCGATCCCTGTTTTAGGGAAAGGCAATCAGAAGTTTTCTCTTGCAGCTATAATTAAAAACGACACCAATGTGTCGCAGTTAAAATCTTGCTCATTGATGATCCATTGAACACCCTCAAAATAGATAGCAATGCGGCTATAAATAACACAATTTACACGTCCGACAAATAATTGTTTGAAGAACTACTAATTCGAGTCTGAAGGTATTGTACAGGTGCATTAATAGAAGGTCACCCTGGGCCACGGCTCCATTTACTTTACCTGCGCTACACTTCCGACATTGGCACGCTCTTAACAGCTTGCATCTTACGGTGTACTACACCGCTGTATGCAGATAACACACGTGCTTGTCAGCACTATGTATATAGTAATCTATCATAATATGCAAATATTAAGTGGCGTTTCTGGAGTGTTTTTTGGGCGCGGTGGGGGCGTTGGGGTTCCAGGTTCGAATCCGCCGCAAGGCGCCGAGGCGTATAAACCTTCAGGAAATACTTTACTTGCGTTGTTATTACTCGTAGAGCTCTGAACCAGTGTTCTAGCTCCGGTCTGGAGCGCCTCTGTGTAGCAATCCTAAAGAGGCGCTATATGACTAGTGTTCATACATACGAAGGCGAATCGGGTGAAGCTTCGTCGCCTCGTTAATCAGATATTTAATTTTTCAGACGTGACCCACCTAGAGAGGGGATGTAACAAAGTCATACCATTAATATTAAATATCATTAATGTCGTATCTCATCAATATCATATATCATTAATATCATATATCAATAATATCATTATGTCAAATAATACCATAAATCACATACTAAACAGCATTCGACTTTGTGTTGATGTGTGACGTGGATTATGTAAAGGATCTGTAGGTACATGTATTGGTGATGATGGAAGGATTTTTAGAAAGACCATGTTAGCGGTGCAGTCTAAGTTTCGACAAAGCAAACTTGGCCTAAAGCAGATCAGTTGTTTATACGACACCTCTTTTGTGTAGTACTATGGTTCTATAAAGGCTCGAAGAATATAAAGCTTTTGGTACTGCTGTATAGATTCATGTAAAATTTATTACTGTCCTCATTAATTTCAAGTTGCAATTTTACACTCGCTTGAAGATGACACTGTATTCTATTCTATTCTGTTATGTTCTATTCTATTCTATTCTATTCTATTCTATTCTATTCTGTTCCTTGCAAAGCTGAGTACTAGTTCATTAGATAATGTCCATTCTATTCTATTCCATTCATTCTATCGATTAAGTTTATAATTGTTGTCTTGTAACGCAGAAGACGAGTCCAGTTGATTCTATTCTATTCCATTCGATTCTAATCCGTTCCATTTCATTCTATTCTATTGTGCTATCGTGACGCACAGGTCCAATACATATAGATAGTCTCATGTGTATTGTATTGTATTGCGTTGCATTGTATTGTATTGTATTTATTGTATTGTAGTTTGGCGCGGTGTAAGAGGCTATATTCGGTGTCTTTGAGCCGGAAGGTTGCGGGTTCGAATCCACCTCAAACCGCCGCACAAGGACCTGAGCAAACGCTTCACTTGCAATTGATCATGCGCTTCGGCGTGAAACTGAGACTCATTTCCCACGCTGTAGTCGCGACCGTCGTAGTGTTGACAGAACAAACCTCAGTATTGTATTGTATTTAAACATTTATTAAGCACCTCTAGTATGGTAAACCGTTCAGTGGCGCTCCCAGTGCGCAAAGCCCCGCGAGAAGAAGCAGGTTTTGAGAAGAGACAGAGCAGAGAAGAGACTGACAGACAGAAGTGTTGAGCGAACAGAAGGAGAAAGAGAATTCCAGAGAGAAGGACCAATAGAGACAAAAGATCGAGACTGAGCCATAGCAGTTCTAGACCGAGGAACCAATAGGTCAAGTCTGTTGGATGAACGAAGTGGACGGTGGGAGGAAGCTGAGTGAGGACGAAGTAAAGCATGAGTTCAGATAGCGGATGAATTGTTGCTCATCGTTTTCGTAGGCTAAGTATTCCTCGGTTGAGTCGCCACTCCAATGCGAGTAGACCAGATCCAGGTAGGCTGGTCATCCCGTCGTTGTCAAGAAGATAGTATCGGCAACGAGTTGACACGGAAGGAGCTGGGGCATGAGTAAACATTGACACATAAGATCAGAAAAAGAAGACTGACGTGGTTTGGACATGTGACGAGAATGGAGGAAAAGAGATTACCAACATGAGCATATTGTATTGCCATGTGGATGAAAACGAACACAGAGACGATAAGTGAAGACATGGATGGACAACGTACGTCAAGATCTGAAAGAAATGGATTATCGATATCAGAACAGCCGTTGATACCATCAGAGAAAGAAAGACAGAATTGGACGAGTCGAATAGATGCCTTATCATCGGCATACGCCTGATGGAGGACAGAAGAAGATGAATCTAACAATTATATAAAGATATCGCGTCCATGCAATATCGGAATAAATTATTGTTCAAAGATATAAATTATATTAAGTTGAATCATTGTTCGGGTTTTTTGCGTTCTTGAGTGTGACTCATTTTTGATCAGTTCTTTATTTATTTGCCAAGTTAAACAATTTTAAAGGTGTCTATTGACCTCCGTCATTTGTAAGCCGCTACCTACACAAACATCGAGCTTCTCTAACGTTACAGCAAGCTCATTCCACTTAATCTAATTCTTATGCAGGAATTTATGTATCGCAAATATAATATATATAATTTAATTGTTCGCAGATTTCCACTGTATTAAATCCTAGAGTCGCTGTCGTTTATTATTGGCGATATATCATTATCCCCTAGACCCATGCCTTACATCACCCGTTGATGTTAGGTTATCTGCCGTTTTACGACGATCTCTCTCTACAAAGATGATTGGCATAACCTTTCTTTTTTACGGTCAACACTCGTATAGTCTATATTGGCGCTTTAGAACTTCGTAGTTTAGCTTTGACTCGGCTAATAAAGTAAAAATGGATCGACCTTGTTGCATCGTGAAATAAAAATCATGTTCAAATTTAGCACATGTTGTAGGTGAAATCCGGCAAATGACGGATATCACTAGACACCTTTGAAGCACACTGATCGGTGGTTATAAATATATGAATGTGCAAATATAATGCAATTGGTGAATGTTCGTAATCGTAATCGTAAACTCGAAATTTCTAAAGCGCCACTCGAAAGCCAAGCGCGGGGCACCAGCTTATTCACGAGCGCTGCGTTGCGTTAGAAGGGTTGTCCGTGAGAATAGTCCGTGGTGGTCCGGGTCGAGTTACCATAAGATCAGAGGGGCGGAACAGCTACTAAGGTGGGTGTCGTCTGGGCCGGAAATTGGAGGGTGGAGGATCAGTTGAGAAAGGGTAAGAGATCGTGAAAAGGAGTGTCTTAAGTTTCGAATGAAAAGCCCGAGGTGTGATGGATAGAGGAGCCTGAGGAAGGTTGTGGTGTGTGATTAGAAATGATGATGAAGGGACTGAAAAGGATCGGAATTCAGGAGGCAGATCATTCCAAAGGCGTGGTGCTGAGATGGATATGGCTCGGTTGGAGAACTTGAGATGACTTGTGACCGGGGGTCGAGAAAGTGTAAGGCAGGCGGATGATCGGGTAGAACGGGTAGGCTGGATGGTGAAGAGTTCGCGAAGATAACTGGGCTGGGAGCATTGTAAAGAGTTGTAAGTTAAGGAGAGAACTTTGAAGTGGATTCGCTCTGGGATTTTCAGCCAGTGAAGAGACTTGAGGACAGGGGTGATGTGATGATGTCTGGGTGTTCTGGTGACGGCTCTAGCTAGAGAATTTTGAATGAGTTGGAGGCGCTTAAGTTGTGTGGAATCAAGGTTTAAGAACAGGGAGTTGCAGTAGTCAAGCTTTGAGTGGACGATGGACGTAGCAATTGTGGAAGCAGTTTTGAAATCAAGCATGGGTCGGATGCGTCGGAGGTCCCGGATGTGCATGAAACAGGAGCGCGATAGGCTAGAGATGTGGTTAGAGAAGGAGAGATGCGAGTCAAACATTACACCAAGATTGCGAACAGGAGCATCGGAAGTAAAGGTGAGAGTTGAAGAGTTAGTCTGTAACGCCCGCCCCTATCGGCATCCCCGGAGTCGCCACTTCCGGATCCTCGCTCGATATGGCCGCGTGCTGCTGTGGACGAGCTCTAGAGATAGAGGGAGGACAGGATGAGGTGACTTCTGGGTTCGATTCCCAACCCAGGAAAGGCGGCCAGTCTTTTCGACTACCGTACTCCCTATATGAAATTGGCGGCCTACCAGCCAATCTATCACTTCTCCGCAATATACCAGGTTGCGTGAAATCTTTAGGCCTAGCACCCAAAGTTTCCTCCAGGCCGATGGTCGAGTGGTATGGCGCGTCCGCAGTGGTAATAGCGGTGAGGTAACCAGGGTTCAAATCCACAGCAGGCTTGGGTACCGGCGATGCCTCTAGCCTTTCCAATCGTGATACAACTTCCGTCAGCGCTTCCCTGACATTTAATTGCTCTGAGGTGATTGCATCCTGCGTATCTCTGACATAAGATTTTACAGAAGAGATTTCCTCTCTTACATTTGATTGCACTGCCAGGACATTAAATTCTACCGTGGAAATCGCCTCTTGCGTGTCCCTGGCATTAGTTTCAATTGACGACTGCATAAAAGACATCGCCTCATGAGTACTCTTAGCATTGGTTTGTATTGCTTCATGAGTCGACTTAGCATTAGTCTGTATTGCTTCGAGCAATATCTCCATCGAGGAAGGGGGCCGTGAAGGCTGAGCAGGGGTGACTGGCCTAGACTCCTCCATAGCGCTATAGAAATGACTCCTATCTTTATAGCTCACAGTCAATATCGCTAGCAGTGAACGAAGTAGTTATTCTTATTAACAAATCAAGCATTCAATCCACATCCGTCACATTCAAAGCCATCAATAATCAAAGTCAGAAGTTTAATTAATATTTCTTATTATTCCCAATCAATTGAATCTTCAATTGACATCAATTATGTTCAAAGCAATCAAACATAAAAGTCAGTAAGTTCAATTATCAGTTCCTATCCTTTGTAAAGACATTCAATGAAAATCAAATGCAACAATTCAATGCAAACACCTATCAACCGGAGTATGCCTGACTTAAATCCCGATTGACTCTCAAGTCCCACAGCCAATTTCAGTTCAGCCCAAAATGTCTTAATAACCGATCGTATTAATTCCCCAATAAAGAGTACCTTATGTCCGAAGACAAGGGACAAAGCCGATCGTGTGCGAAGAACAGCGACGAAGACGATATCCAAGAGATGCGACGAAACACACAGAAAGGCGTCGAGTTTGAAACGCCCGAAAAGATCAGCTAAATCCGATGCTGATTTCTCGCAATGAACAACAATTTCGGCTATTTATCCAAGCCGTTTGAGAAAGACGCCCTTAGGCAACCATACGAACAACCGCTTCGCAACACAATTTCAGAGAACGAGAGCAGAGCGCTGACGATTCGAAGCCCACGATAAATCACTCCGTGTGACAGGGCGAAGAGAGGCCTTGAATTAGTAATCCAGGAATATATCCGAAGCGAGAGCGAAGACAAAACTTGCAGCGACGCTGATGTATTTCTCGCAACAAACAAACTCTTTTATTTAATCGACTCCATGTCGAGAGAGAATGAATCGCCGACAGAATCCGTGTATGCGCAACTAGTGCAAGCAGGCGCTTATCCTGGCCATGCTTCACCAACTTGATCGAGCCTAAAACTACCAACCGCCGCAATACATCCGACCGCCCTGAGATCCTGTGCGCAACTCACTATACATCCGACCGCCCTGAGATCCTATGCGCAACTGAGCCTCTCAGCGTTGCGCTGCTCTTTTATTACTGCCTGACAAGGAGAGCGTCCCTCTACTACGCATGCGCAGCTGAAGAGCCGAGCGCGCCGAACCAGCAGCTGTGCAGCTGTCTCAAGGCGGCAAGAACCAGCTGCCACGTGCGTCCTCCCCCGTGTATCTCCGCGTCTGTCTGTAGCTCACTGTCTTTCTCCTTCAATCTCTCCTTCTGAAAGGCGCCATCTGCCGCTGATCACGTAGGCATCAAATGCACCAGTTCAACCTTGAGAAAACACACGTACACAGACCCACACGCCAACGGTGTTTCCTTCTCAATCCGTGTCCCTGCCTGTGCTTGTCTGGCTGGCTGTATTCCTCGCTCACTCTGATCATCAGACCACCTCAGAGAGCGTGCGAAAGTTTAATTACCCTCATCGACTGCAAGCGGCACGGCCTTTGAAGACAGCGACCGACGATCGCTGAGAGCGTGTGAACATATACCAATTAATGAAACAGCAACGACTGCTGCCTACGTCAGCGGTCGCTGTGACCCGTGTCAAGCGCAAATCAACATTAAAATATGGGTCACACAAGGCAGCTCAAAAATACAGAAATAAAACAAATATATCAGATCCCTGAAACCCCATAATCGATCAAAAATTAAATAAAATAATAATATAATAATATTATCGACCCGTAGCGTAGTTATACGTCGCTACACTATTCTCGGCCCTCCCTGATTTCAGGATCCCTTTAATTGGAAAAATGGATCCTGAAATGTTAGTAAGGCCATACTCCAATTTTTACATCAAGGATTCAAATGCAAGAATTAAAAAATATATGCAACGAACAGTCCTCAACGTAAGCATCAGAAAGTTCACATTTTAGCGTTAAATGTCAGTTCCAGCGAAAGAAACATTTATTATTATTATAATTATATAGCTCCATCGCTAATAGTTCAGTAAAGCTCAAAAGCAATTCTATATATAGGTCTCCTTGAGTTTAGTTAAGCACAAAGTCCTCCACGGCAAGCATTGACTTAAGAACCCACGGGACAGCCACAAAAACCACTAGACCTTCGTTACCTTTACAACAGGTCATCTGATTAATAGGCCACCCATGGCCTTTACTATCGAGACTTCTTTAGGCATTTCACTGTAGGCAAACGTCTACATTTAAAGACTCATCTAAGCAGTTAAACCTAAGTCTCTAATCCCATTAACCTCAACATCTAGAACAGTGCTATCATAGCAAATTACCTGAGACTGCACACAGCTTAAGTCTCTAAAAGGCTAATGATTATTATAACTATCCGTAGGCTCCCATCAAAATTAACCGTAAAAGACTAAGCCTAACTTCAGCTTAATAAGCCACTCTCTTCCTAGCATCTTTCAGTATAGGCCTACGTAATTATTAAAAAATGCCACCTATTATGCGCATAAACTAGCTTATAAATAGGCCAGCGTAACATTAGGCCTATTCGTCTATGTTAGCATGCCTTCGTTCCAGCAAGCTAAGTTAATATGCTTGGAATAACTACAATACAAAAGCTTAACTAGGTCAACTTAATATACTGTAATTAACGCTACAATAAGCTTACAGGCTACACTTCTTGTAATCATCCTTCACGATATAGTGTAACCATAAAATCATAGGCCTATTAAAAAGACCATCATGATTTCAAAACTAAGATTACAGTCTTTGCATAACTCTATATTAAGTTAGGCCATTTTAGTCTGTCTTTAGTCCAGTATTAATCCTTAGCAGCATTACATGGCATCTATGCATCCTCTATTCTTCAGTCTATCATTAGCACAGGCATCAGGCCACCCACGCGTCAGCTCCTGGGAAAAATCATCGATAATTATAATCGCCGCTTTGATGCGTCGACTCCGTGTCTCTATTTCCCCCCCCGCCATGCATCTACAGCGGGCGTCTGACCGTGAGAATTAGGCAACATTACCGCCCATCATGTAGGCCCAAGTGCATCATACGACTAAGGTCGCGCTGACCTGCACAAAATTAGGCCTAATTAACGCTCATAAAATTATGATATACATTAATCGGTATCTAACGCATACATGACATCATCGACATTGAAAATCTAGGCCCACTGCAGATCAAATCATGATTACATGGACCCATCATAATTTTAACGACGTTACTTATAACTGCGCAGCTGAACATTATCCTTCCGTCGGTCCATCCACGACGGTCAATCGTTCACCGCCTATGATGTGTCACACAGGCCACGCTGTCGCTATCCCCACTCTCTCTACAATTGCAGCTGTAGGAGTCGTGGGAACTGAACAAGACCAGCAAAAACTCGCATCAGTGACATTGCAAAATTAGGCCTCAGAACTAGGTCAATCAACAAAACTTAGCAAAACCTTTCTAAGCTAGAATTATCGATAAACCTTACATGGTACGTTTTGCCTATAGCTCAAATAGGAAATTGAACGGCCAGCCTTTTTCATTATACACAAAAAGGATCCTAATTATTATTATTATTTCTAGCCCTAATTAATATTATTAGGCCTCGCAGTTTAACCATATAATTCCATTGCAGGCGGAATCAGGCAAAACCGCAAAACTAGGCCTAATGCAAAAATTACACAGCATAACTAAATTATTCCTCCGCGTTGGGCTATCAAAACATGTAGGCCTACATTTTAATCGAGACCAACTATATATATAATCCCGTTGCGATCTGATATTATTCGTAAAGCAACAGCATAATTAAATATTATTGTCGCCCATGTCTTAACATTATTGAAACTCTTAGGCCTACAATTTTAATCGAGGCATATTATTTATATATATAAAATGCCGACAAATTTTGCCGAACCCCAGAATAATAAGCCTATAGGCCTATACTCAAGGTAAACCATATATATATATAGGCCTAATCCCGACAGATTGCAGTTAAGCGCAATAGGGGCCTCAAAGCATTCATTCAGCGCCTCACTGAAATTAATTAACATGCCTCTATACAATTACTATATATACGATGACAATAGTTACGAATATAAAAACACTACCACAGAAATTAGGAGCATTAAAATTTAACTGTGCAAATCTCTTAAAATTATTTTTCATAAATCAGATTATAGATAAAGCAGGACATAGGCCTAATGCAGATTTCGACTTTGAGCGTTATCTCACAATTACTTCTTAAAGACATAGGCCTACTATTTTAACGCAGGTCATAATATCACATAATCACATCATCATGGCTAATTCCACTGCAAGTCTAAGTTCAAGGTCACATAATCGTCATCAATGCTTTAACTAAAATAGGCAATCTTATATATATCTACTGGAAAAATCAATATTTATATAGCGCAATGCAGGCAATGACAGTCCAGTTTTCTGTCTACAGCAGAGGCAATACTGAAATTGTCCAACGCTGGAATACAATGCAAGGCACTACAAATATTAATACTATGCAATACACAACATACGATGTAAAAATTCAGTTATTTACACAGTAACACACACATGTAAAGCCTTCCACATGTAAATAAAAAATGTATTCATCACAATCAAAATAAAACATGGTTACAGATACTCCTGCATTCATAACGGCCGCCATTATGCGGTCATTCAGCAAAGTTACCCAGCCGACGTCAGGTTTTCAGGCGGACGAAGTCCGGTCGGTTCTCCCAGCATCCTCCAGATCCGGTCCTCAGGGGGTCCATTGCGAAGCGGACAGCTCCTCAAAAGGTGCGAACTGTCGTCACAGTAGAAACAGCGTCGTTCCTCTCTTGGTGAGTTCCGACCACTGTCTCGCCTCCTCGACGATGATGGCGACCTCCGCGACCGACGCTCCTGGTTCTGCCCATTCCGCTGATCCCTGCTCGGCGCTGGAGCGGACCGAACAGCGAACACACGACCAACGCTGGGGTTGTCGTGGTTATCGCCCACCGGTTGTCCAAGGTTGTCGCTAGGTGGAGCCTGCTGCTGTTGTCGAAGAGGACAAAAGCGCGCTATATGGTCCGTTGCTGAACATTCGAAGCATCTCCGCGGCGATGGTCTTGCCTCCGTTTCCACTTCTCTCGGTGGTCGACTTCTACAGGCCGAGCTCAAATGACCGAGCCGATGACATAGGAAACACCGTGGAGCTCCCTGTCCATAACCTCCATTGGTGTTTGATCCTTCATTTCTAGCTGATTCATTCTGACCTCTTCCAGGTCCACGATTGTTGTATCTGGGTTGTGGCGCCGACACTGGTTGTCGCTCCTTCTTCTCTAGTCGCTCCATTTGTCTCCTCATTCGCTCCATCTGCCGTTCCAGATCCTTTACTTTCGAATCTTCTTCCTCTGTAATCGCGTTGATTCGTCCATGTCGTCGGTCTTGTTGTTCATGGCCGCCGGCTTCCGCTTTCTGGTAGCCGTCCAATCGCATCGCTACCTTGTAGGCTTCGTCGAGGGATTTCGGTTCTCGCTCTCGGATTTTCAGAGCAAGCGTTCTATCTCTCAGGGCATCCAAGAATGCCCGAACAGCAATAGCTTCGCTGTGAGCTGTCGAGGAACCCGGATAAGCGCGCGTGGAGAGACGTCGGATGTCGTCCACCAGGACGCCCATATCCTCGTCGACTTTCTGTTTCCTGGTGCTTAGCTGCGTTTGGAACAGGGCTTGTTGTTCAGCGTTGCCGTATCGTTCACGAAGTCGCTGGACCAAAGCCGTCCAAGTGTCCAGGCCATCTGCGTTCGACTCGCTCAGCAAATGAGTCGCCGGTTCAACCAATGAGACTACTAATTGGTTCAATCTCTCCTCGTCCGTCCATCTGTTATTCCTGGCGCACACGGAGAATTTTCGTAAGAATGTTTCAACGTCCGTCTTTCCGCTAAAAGACCCGAGTTTCAGGAATTGTGTTGGCTTAGGAGGAGAAGTCGATGACTGTTTAACCTCGCCCTCTTTAGCTGTTGCAGACGCGGTCGGTTCAAGTTCCTTGACTGTTCCCTTTGAACTGATCGACGGTAGCTCCCAGTCGCCGGTCGTTTGCGTTGCGACGGTGGTCGTCGGGACAATTTTGATAGGACCGACCGAAACGTAGGTAGGCGCCAGTGCGTTCGTTTCACCAACCGCAGACGTCGCTTTATTATCGGCCGTCGTTTCATTTCTCTCCAGAGGTGTCGACTTCATTACCGCCTGACATCGCGGTAGTTCGGCATCACGGCTAAATCCGAAGCTTTGCGCGCCGAGGCATGAACTCATCCTCGCCGATTCCACGACCGTTGGCCACCGAGGAAAGACGGCGTCGCTTGGTCGAAGCGGGTCGAGACAGCGAAGCGGGTCAACCCAAACCCGGTTGTCGCTGCTACCGTAGAAAGCGCTCGGAGTGTAGCTCGGAGCATACCTCCACGGCATGTTTGAATGGTCGGGACGAGCGTATGGTTGCATCCAGTCGAACGTTGCCATCGCCGCTGGTCCAGGAGGAAGGTCGGGTCGAGCGTAGTCTCGACCAACCATGGTCGACGTTGCACGACCGTCGAGGACGCAGTCAGGCATTGACTGATAGGTCGGCATTACCGACGCTGGTTGTGTAAAGTCGACCCGACTCGGTGCCATTTCCACTCTTTGTTGATCGACGTGTGCGAGCGGCGCTTGCAGCCTCCATTGTGGATCCGGTCGAGGATACTCGACGAGAGGAAGGGACGAAGAGGCCAAAGGGACTGGGTTGACCTTATCACCCCCCTCCCGTAACAATTTATCAGCGATCGGTTTATTCACTTCAAAATTTCTAAACTCCGGTTGCTGTGCTGCATGCATTCTGTTATCAATTATTTTAACAGTTTTAGGTCTAGACTCCATTATTTTGCTGATTTCAATGTCTACACTACCACCATCAGACATTATTTCCACATTATCAGCAAATTCCCTTTCCTTCCTTCTTTCAAAAGACATTGCCATTTCGCCTGTTCTAGCATAGTCAGTTTCCTCTTCTAACCTATCATCACCAAAATCTCTAGAACTAATTTGACCCCACTTCTGGTACCAATTGTAACGCCCGCCCCTATCGGCATCCCCGGAGTCGCCACTTCCGGATCCTCGCTCGATATGGCCGCGTGCTGCTGTGGACGAGCTCTAGAGATAGAGGGAGGACAGGATGAGGTGACTTCTGGGTTCGATTCCCAACCCAGGAAAGGCGGCCAGTCTTTTCGACTACCGTACTCCCTATATGAAATTGGCGGCCTACCAGCCAATCTATCACTTCTCCGCAATATACCAGGTTGCGTGAAATCTTTAGGCCTAGCACCCAAAGTTTCCTCCAGGCCGATGGTCGAGTGGTATGGCGCGTCCGCAGTGGTAATAGCGGTGAGGTAACCAGGGTTCAAATCCACAGCAGGCTTGGGTACCGGCGATGCCTCTAGCCTTTCCAATCGTGATACAACTTCCGTCAGCGCTTCCCTGACATTTAATTGCTCTGAGGTGATTGCATCCTGCGTATCTCTGACATAAGATTTTACAGAAGAGATTTCCTCTCTTACATTTGATTGCACTGCCAGGACATTAAATTCTACCGTGGAAATCGCCTCTTGCGTGTCCCTGGCATTAGTTTCAATTGACGACTGCATAAAAGACATCGCCTCATGAGTACTCTTAGCATTGGTTTGTATTGCTTCATGAGTCGACTTAGCATTAGTCTGTATTGCTTCGAGCAATATCTCCATCGAGGAAGGGGGCCGTGAAGGCTGAGCAGGGGTGACTGGCCTAGACTCCTCCATAGCGCTATAGAAATGACTCCTATCTTTATAGCTCACAGTCAATATCGCTAGCAGTGAACGAAGTAGTTATTCTTATTAACAAATCAAGCATTCAATCCACATCCGTCACATTCAAAGCCATCAATAATCAAAGTCAGAAGTTTAATTAATATTTCTTATTATTCCCAATCAATTGAATCTTCAATTGACATCAATTATGTTCAAAGCAATCAAACATAAAAGTCAGTAAGTTCAATTATCAGTTCCTATCCTTTGTAAAGACATTCAATGAAAATCAAATGCAACAATTCAATGCAAACACCTATCAACCGGAGTATGCCTGACTTAAATCCCGATTGACTCTCAAGTCCCACAGCCAATTTCAGTTCAGCCCAAAATGTCTTAATAACCGATCGTATTAATTCCCCAATAAAGAGTACCTTATGTCCGAAGACAAGGGACAAAGCCGATCGTGTGCGAAGAACAGCGACGAAGACGATATCCAAGAGATGCGACGAAACACACAGAAAGGCGTCGAGTTTGAAACGCCCGAAAAGATCAGCTAAATCCGATGCTGATTTCTCGCAATGAACAACAATTTCGGCTATTTATCCAAGCCGTTTGAGAAAGACGCCCTTAGGCAACCATACGAACAACCGCTTCGCAACACAATTTCAGAGAACGAGAGCAGAGCGCTGACGATTCGAAGCCCACGATAAATCACTCCGTGTGACAGGGCGAAGAGAGGCCTTGAATTAGTAATCCAGGAATATATCCGAAGCGAGAGCGAAGACAAAACTTGCAGCGACGCTGATGTATTTCTCGCAACAAACAAACTCTTTTATTTAATCGACTCCATGTCGAGAGAGAATGAATCGCCGACAGAATCCGTGTATGCGCAACTAGTGCAAGCAGGCGCTTATCCTGGCCATGCTTCACCAACTTGATCGAGCCTAAAACTACCAACCGCCGCAATACATCCGACCGCCCTGAGATCCTGTGCGCAACTCACTATACATCCGACCGCCCTGAGATCCTATGCGCAACTGAGCCTCTCAGCGTTGCGCTGCTCTTTTATTACTGCCTGACAAGGAGAGCGTCCCTCTACTACGCATGCGCAGCTGAAGAGCCGAGCGCGCCGAACCAGCAGCTGTGCAGCTGTCTCAAGGCGGCAAGAACCAGCTGCCACGTGCGTCCTCCCCCGTGTATCTCCGCGTCTGTCTGTAGCTCACTGTCTTTCTCCTTCAATCTCTCCTTCTGAAAGGCGCCATCTGCCGCTGATCACGTAGGCATCAAATGCACCAGTTCAACCTTGAGAAAACACACGTACACAGACCCACACGCCAACGGTGTTTCCTTCTCAATCCGTGTCCCTGCCTGTGCTTGTCTGGCTGGCTGTATTCCTCGCTCACTCTGATCATCAGACCACCTCAGAGAGCGTGCGAAAGTTTAATTACCCTCATCGACTGCAAGCGGCACGGCCTTTGAAGACAGCGACCGACGATCGCTGAGAGCGTGTGAACATATACCAATTAATGAAACAGCAACGACTGCTGCCTACGTCAGCGGTCGCTGTGACCCGTGTCAAGCGCAAATCAACATTAAAATATGGGTCACACAAGGCAGCTCAAAAATACAGAAATAAAACAAATATATCAGATCCCTGAAACCCCATAATCGATCAAAAATTAAATAAAATAATAATATAATAATATTATCGACCCGTAGCGTAGTTATACGTCGCTACAAGTCGATAGGCGTATTGAAGGGTCAGGGATTTTCTTGATTTGGTCAGGAAGGCCAAGAATAATGAACTCTGTTTTTGATGGGTTGAGGCAGAGGAGGTTTGAGGACATCCATTGAGAGATCAGATTGACCACATTGAGAAGTTGAGCAATGGCGGTGGAGAAAGAGCCTGGGGAGAAGGATATAAAAAGTTGGGTGTCGTCTGCGTAGAGATGGTGGTCAACAGACGAGGATTTTATTAGATGACTTAAAGGAGTGGTGTAGAGGATGAAGAGCAACGGACCCAGGACGGAGCCTTGAGGAACACCACAAGATAGTGGAAGGGGTTGTGAACAGTGACTGGAGGTTTTGACGGAGAAGGACCTGGAAGACAAATAAGACTGGAACCAGAATAGAGCGGTGCCAGAGACGCCAAAAGAAGAAGAAAGTCGATTTAGAAGGAGATTGTGATCGATGGTGTCGAATGCAGCGGAGATGTCTAGGAGGCAGAGGCAGGAGACTTGCTGATGACTGACGGCAGAAACCAGTTTATTATACAGAGAGACGAGTAGAGTTTCTGTAGAGTGGTGTTTGGTGAAGCCGGATTGGTGGGGGTTGAGGAGTGAGTTAGAAGCGAGGTAATCGTTTAGCCGGGAAAGGACAATTCGTTCGGTTAATTTAGATAGAAAAGAAAGGTTGGAGATGGGTCGGTAATTTGATAGGTTTTCCTTGTCAAGATTTGCCTTTTTCAGAAGAGGAGTGACGAGAGATTGCTTGAAGACCATTGGAAAGTTGCCAGTGGAAAGTGAAAGATTGATAATTTTAGTGATTATAGGAATGAGGACGGAGGCGCAGTCTTTTAGGAGAGCAGTTGGGATAGGATCTAATTCACACTGTTTGTTAGGAAGAGAATTTAGCAGGCGTGACACTTCAGCTTCAGAGGCGGGATGGAGTATTGAAAGGGTGGACTGAGAGACAGGAGGAGTAGGGTTTGGAAATGGAGGTGGATCAGTGTTGGAGGATTGTGAATCAAGAAGAGACTGCAATGTGAAGCGAAGGGAGGAGATTTTGTCAGAGAAGAATGAACAGAATGTATCGGCCATAGAGGGGGATGGAATGGAGCTTGGCAGTGGGGAGGACGATTTGCGATGAAGAAGAGAGTTGACAGCTCTCCAGAGATGTCGAGGGTTGGAGGAGCTGGAGTGAATAAGTGTGGAGTAATATTTCTTTTTGGTAGTAGCAATGAGTTTGTGGTATCTGTGTGTGGCTGATTTGAGGTTGGAAAGGGCTTTTTCTCTGGATAGAGAGTCAGTGGCGCCCTTGTAGATATGCTGAAGTCGCCTACGGAAGGTTTTAAAAGCTTGGAGGTAGGAGGTGAACCAAGGGTTGACGGCATGTGAGCTGGGTTTGGTGATCAGTGGTGCGTGAATGTCAAGGAGGTTGGAAAGAGTCGAATTGTAGCAAGAAAGAAGGTCATCAAGGGAAGAAGGAGGATTAAGAACAAGTTGAGAGCTTAGAATATCTTTCATGAAGGCCTGAGAGTCAATGGACCCTGTTACGCACATTGAGCGCTTGCTTAGACAACAAGGTTTTATAAATATTATTGATTATTTATTCAGACCACTTTGTTTCCGCCCGAAGGCAGAAATAAACAATAAAACGAGAGTAAGAATAAGCAATGATAGCAAACTTGATCGCAGAATTATAACATGATTATTACATAATCGCAAAATGTTGCAACTAACCTGTCTATAGTAGTGCCAGACACAAGGATGTTGAACAGAGGAGGTAGAAGCAAACAGTCTCACACATCTCCTTATTATTATTAGCATAATTATAGTCAAACATACGCAACTTCAGCTACGGCTTATTTTTCCCTAGCATGTTGTGAAATCAGAGCAATCATTTCGTTATAATTATGGTCACAGTGAGATGACATGAGCAGTTAGACAATTGCTGCTCAGTTCTCTGTTGGCTTCCCAGCTGCTTGGTTGAATGGTCTATGGCATGTTGGACGCATGCATAAAATCTTAGCCAATCAGTGATCTTCTAAAGAGGCATTATATTAATTCTTAAAATAAACAATTAAAATGGCGGTTGCACACCCTTAAAATTAAAATTAGAACGGTTATGAATATTGTAAGGTTGCAATGCGGTCTAATTGTACGAAACATGATTGAAAATGACAATTATTAAACTGGTCGGTTGAATGACCTATGGCTACTCGTGCACATTAACTTAGCTACTCAGTGGTGTTTAAAGCGGCGCTATATACATTCTTAAAATAGACAATTAAAATGTCGGATGCCATTGCACACCCTTATAATTAAATTAAAAGCGGTTATGAATAAGAGTGGTAATGAATACCGTGAAGTTGAATTGCGGTCTAATCGCTAGTGTTCATTTGGAATTTAACAATTGAAGGCAGCAATAACGAGGTATGTTGATTATCGACATACCTGTGTCTTGCGAAACAGCGTGTCCGGAAGACAGTAATCTATCTACCATGTGAATTTTGCACAGATCTGAATAATTTTGAGCCTCATTTCGAAAACAACGTTATGTCGACATAATATGTTATTGTTCCACCGGCAGAACTCGAACATAGCTCTACTGCAATAACCCGGTATGACGACATACATTGGCTTGCTTCCTTTCAAACTTTGCATTAAAGCCGATGCAAGAATATGGTTTGCCGACATAGCTTACCATCTTCTTACACGATTTTGGAAGTGTGTAATAGAAACAGTTTGGTGCAAGAATAAGGTATGTCGACTTATACCATATAATATGTGTGGTATTGCAGCTGGTAGAACCTGTTGTTGCACCAGAAATTGTACTAATGACGAAGTACTCGCGTTGCAATAACACGATATGAAGTAAAATGTGCAAAAATAATAATAATTTCATATTTCGATTTGTATAATGCGACAATTTCGCTAAAATCAATTTTGAGTTACATATTGCTCAAACAGCTTGCTGATAATTATGTCGTCAAATGGCCTAGATCAGGCTATTCCATTGAGCCTCTTTTTCGTGTCAACTGACTTATCCACTTCACCTTTGCTGATCTCATGTAGCATTATCCAAGAACTTATGTAGCGCCAATATGATGATGACCAACCAAGTCGTCGAATGATTGTGGCTATTAAGCTAAATATTGTGGAAGTGTTTTTCAAGTGAGTGACGATATTATGTCATAATACGGACGTTGCTTTCTTTATTTGGGGCTTAGTTCTGCCTCAAATTGAAGATGGCTATTTTGTTTGAAGACGCAGTGTTATGATTGTCTCCCGCTCTCTGTCTTTTGGTGCTGCCTCTACCCTTGTTCGCTCTTTTGTAGGTTTTCACCTTGACTACTGCAACACCCTCTATCATGGACTAACGGCTGACAGGATTTTTGGCTGTCTGGATCGGGTCTTCCGCTCTGCGGCACGAATTATTGTTGGCCATATCCCAACATTTGGCCATCTTATATGCGGGATATCTTACACTGGCTCCCTTCTCCACAGCGGTTTGCATGCAGGGTCTGGGCGTTCAATTTTTAAATGCCCATCAGTTTTTGCGATATCACACATCAGACCAAAATAACAACTTTGCAAACAACGGACGGCGAACATACGTAGTTTTGCAGTATTTCGCATTAGTTAAAAACATTTCAAAACTTTTAAAACGAATTTTTAAAAACTTTTTCCGACAAATCAGACCTTCGGCTGACATAAAAACACCTGTACATAAGATTATGTGATGTCATAACCCAATGTGAGGTCTTCAAAAAAGGTGTTCGTAAAACGAACGTTGGTCCAAAACGGGTGAAAGAAAAAATTAGGCCCTATTATTATTATTATTATGCCAAACAATTTTTTTCGAGGGTGAATTGGAAAAGGGTGAAACGAAAAACAAAATTGTCTCTATTTATTTACAGCGTCATGTGCATCTCTCTTAAAGGTGTCCATGGAATACGTCTTCCCATTTCTTAAAATAGTATTATCTTAAATCGAATGCTTCCAAAGCAAATAAATAATCCTGTTTCCTTCACTTACTTTCATTCATTCATTCATTCATTTCAAGAATTTATATAGCGCCTCTTCAAGAAATCCACTCAGAAGCGCTCCCAATCCAACCACGGTGAAACAAAAAAGTTTTAAGGAGCTTGTAGAAGACTGATGAGTCAACCCTTGGTAGCAGGCGCACCTGCAACGGGAGACTATTCCAGACAGATGGACCTACAACTGAGAAAGCACGACGCTGACAGGTTGAGGTTTCAACACGTGGGACTAAAAGCTTCCCACTAGAGGCAGAGCGAAGGGCTCGGCTTTACTTAAGTAAACTCCGCCACTGGTCGCACTCTGCCAGTGCCAGTCCCAATTCTGGATAAAGGATGGGACGTTGTAAATGATCTTCGAGTTCGCACAGTGACGCTAAACTGCATCAACTGCTACTTCTACTACTCGTTTTAAAACCGATATATAGAAGTCACCTAAGAGTTTTATGATGCTGATATACAATGGACGTAGAATGAGCCCTACTTGCCTGAAGATCATGAAGCTTTTAGAATTCAGTTTTCTACTGTGTGCGATTGATTTAATTACAATTTTTTGAATAATTGTGCTTAACTTGTTCGACAACATTGACACCTTTTAAGTCATGTAACTGCACACTTCTTCTACCAGAGAAATTGTGAGTCAACCAACATATTCGACAACAATTTATAAATATTAGTTCAGTAAGTTTAAAAGGTGTGTAGTTAAATCGTTCACTTGCTAGTAACACTAATAAAAGCGCAATTGAACTTCGCGTTAATAGTGTGTATATAAAATTATTAACGAAAAGTCTTCATAGCTACGTTTGGGCCCTATTTCGTGGGATTTCCTCCCTTCTTGTGTCCTAATTCTTTATCACATAGTTTTCTTTAACCATGTCTAGAGTTAAATGACCACACTGGTATCAGGGGCGGATCCACCGCCCTCCCCGTTTGGCTCCCCATTGAAACCTTCTGGATCCGCCACTGACTGGTATCACTCTACTTTGTAACCAATGGTCTGTATAATCCTTTCTTATCTATCCCTGTGGGGTAAACCAAGTATAGTTCCATTGACTATAAATTATTACTTTAGTCAACTGATTAAGTTTTCGCATTGATTATTGTCTGGTTAATTTGTTATAATTGTGATGCTTTGTGTAACCTTATTACTGCCTTAGTGTGCTTGATACCAATAAAAACTGATTGATTGATTGACGATTTATCGTCGTCTCTTTCTTTATTGGCAACAACTGAAGATGAGCTGGTTAGTTTGTTCGAAGACGCTGTGTTACATTCATTCATTATTAGCATTTATATAGCGACAAAGAACGCGCAGGTAAAATGGAGCACAACCAAGGATACAGCGAGAAACCAGGGCAGCAATTCGATAATGGATGCGCTGGGCTATTGGCAACCAATGCAGCACATCACGCATGTACATGTAGGTAGAAACAGAGGAAATTTTAGGGATTCGTCCAATGAGCCGGGCAGCAGAGCGCAGAACCCGATCTAACCGACCCAGAACCCCAAGGGGGAGGCCAACAAGGATTGAGCAACAATGGTCGATTCGACTGGTTATGAAGGCAAGAACAAGAACTACCAGCGCATCATGAGAGAGAGAGAGAGAGAGCGTGCAATCACTCGAAGTTGACGAAGCTGGTAGTAACAGCTTCGAGCAACAAGGTTGACATGCTGGCTGAGACTAAAATTGTCTCCCGTTCCCTGACTTTTGGTGCTGCCCCTACCCTTGTTCGCTCTTTTGTAGTTTCCCGCCTTGACTATTGCAACACCCTCTATCATGGACTACCGGCTGATCGGATTTTGGGCTGTCTGGATCGGGTCCTCAGCACGGCCGCACGAATTGTTGGCCATATCCAAAATTTTGTAATGTTTCATCTTATAATTATGCGGGATATCTTACACTGACTTTCTTCTCCACAGCGGATTGCATACAGGGTCTGTGCGTTGGTTAGGCGTTGCATTGAAGGACTAGCTCCACCGTATCTTCGAGAACTCCACCTTGGGAGTTCAGCGTCGATCCACCCTTCGATCGGCGAACCACGCTGAGCTTCTGGTTCCCCGCTCACGGACTGCTATCCGACAGCGTCGTTCATTCGCTGTTGCAGGTCCAACAGCTTGGCATGGTCTCCATGTTACACTGCGCTTTATTCCCATGGGTCACTCCACTCTGTTCCTTAAGAACCTAAAAACTGTTTTATTTAGCCGTGGCTGGGCCGGGAGCGCTTCTGAGTAGCTTATCTTGAAGAGGCGCTATATAAATTTCTGAAATAAATAAATAAACAAATAAATAAACTAATGTAATCGTAGATGGGTAATTGGAGAATAATAATATTTTTAAACACCCTTAAAACCTATACAACAGAGTTTATAAATATTAAAATATACTTCGGCAGATACCTGACCATCCAGGGCGAACCTATTAAAAAGTCACATATTGGAAAACCTGGAAAGCATATTGACACAACACAATTTGAGGCCTGTGATATAAAATAAAACCATGTTCGATCAACAACGATAATTAATTAAAGTTCAGCATGAAATCGACAAACTATGAAACCGAAATAAAGTAAAATATCACCTCTATCATCGAGTCCGCAGTCATCTATACTCTATGCTCTTGTTGCAATCTTTCCAAAGGTAAAGTTACCACACAAAGGCTAGTCCTATGACACCATCGAACTCAGCATCATCAAACTCTACATTATCCTCATCACTTGCATAATTTTGATATCAGTTTAGCGGCATTAACTGGAGGTAACCGTCGAAACATCTTTCACATAAAATAATTTTCAATATGAATGGCCACAATATGACGACAGTCACGTGACCATACATTCAACATAAAAAATATGGAATTAAGCATAAATCATCTATGAACAAAAGCGGATGGCATAATTTCAAAGCAGAGCAATTTTAGCAACGGAACTGGCAGTGGGGTGAAAAAAAGTAACCCTGGTTAGCCTCGAAGGGTTAAAATTCAATTTTTTGACGACGCAAACAAAGTCAAATCTAATGACAAGTTAAATACAAGACAATGTGGAAGAATGGATTGAATGCAAAACCTTATGAGAAAGTGTGTTATTTATAACGTTCGGAACATCTTATTTAAAGGTGTTTGAACAAACTGTATCACTAACAGCGATTATTTTAGAGTTGAATGTTGCCTCTTTAATATTTGCATTAATTATTTATACTCAGAAGCGCTCCCGACTACAGCGCGGACACTGAATTTGGAGTTTGACGCAGAAGTTAATGAGCAATCGCGAGCGAAGATCTTTCTAAGGATCCCTACGCGGTGGCTTAAGGTGGATTCGAATCCGCAAGTTTAAAGCTCCAAGATACCGAACATATCTAACATACCACTAAACCACCTTAAAGTGCTCATTCCTAGTCGTTAAACAATAAATTAACTGTCATCTAACCGCCTATTGCAAGCAATCCTTAAACACCTTCAAATAAGTTGGTTTCTACGCTTTGTATAAGTCAATTTCTTTTGGACAAATTGAATGATTTAACTGTTGAATGCTGAAGCAATAAGACGTAATCCATTATGCACAAGTTTTGCATAAAACTGAATGAAAATTACTTGTTCCCAGAGTTTCTATACCCTCCGCTGTTCGAGAATATTTTGATGTCTCTGAATAAACAAGTTGGATTTCAGTACTCTGCCTAAATGTCATAAAAAGAGGCTGCGCTACAGCGGAGCTTGAAAGACTTTGCAATGGTATACAGTTGCCCTGCTACCGAGTATTTGCCCTGTAGATAATTTATTTGGGTTGCAATGGCTCAACTCCATGGCTACTGGTATGACACGCTTCGCCGCTATTTCATGATTACTGTAATTATGATGTACTATTTCTGCAGACATTGAATTGTTCGACATGCGCCGATTATGTATACATAATGCAAATATCCATCATTAAAAAGGTGTCTAAGATGACTCCCACAGTAAACCGTGGCCAAACATATTCATGGACTATTATATTTCGACGCAGAGAAAAAGTTGCTGGTTAAATGCAATAAAATGCTACTGTTTGATGAAGTCGTTTTGCATACAATAATCAACTAGTGCACATTATTTACACTACCTAGTACTTTTAATGTAATATGTTACATCAAGTCTTCGCGTAGGAACCTCGGGCATGTCCTTCATTCGCAATTGCTCATGCGCTTCGAAAGATCAGCTGGACAGAACATAAAACAAACCAAGAAGTGCTGAGAAAAATTGGAGAAGAAAGAACACTGATCAGTCTTTCTCTCTATGTGTATCTGTCTGCTTATTTGCCTCCTGCTACTACATCTGTCTCTCACATTTCTGATGCTAAGTCTCTTTGATAGATATTCATTTGTTTTACAATGCCTGACTTCATTCACAATTTCACATGAGGCAGCTGACGGAAGATACTGAACCGGAAAGTGTGTCTTAGGGTAAGTTCTGGCTAACGTTGAGACTAATGAGCAAATTCTTCCAGACACTTTGGTGTGAAACTCCGATGCAGTGTCCGCGTTGTAGCCTAGAGTGGAGGAGTCTGAGTAGAGAGATTGAAAGGGGCGCTATATAAATGGAGAATTTAATCGATGAATTAAATACACTTAATGTAGACAGCACCACGTTGCAAAAATGGTCCGTCATTTTAAGCACCTTTTTCTGTGTTTCAATTTCTATATTTACATCTAAGATCACTTAACGTCCAGCAATACAGTAATATGTATAGGTAGAAAGTCGTCCTATTAAGTTGCTCAGCAGCGCTTCGAAGCGTTTTTTTTTTTAGCCATAATTTTAGCGGGATTTGATTCAATTTCGACTGACAATGGATAAGAACGTAATATTATATGCAATGACATAAAAACGACAGCAGTTTCTGATGTGCCAACAGGTGAAACGGAAGGCCGAATTTTCACTGTGAATATTTACTTTCATATGCATCTCTGTTAAAGGTGTCCATGGAATACCTCTTCACATTTCATAAAATAGTATTATTTTAAATCGATTTCTTCCAACGCAAGAAATAATCTTGTTTCCTTCATTTACTTAAGTAAACTCCGCCACTGCCGGTGCCAGTCCCAATCCTGGATAAAGGAGGGGACGTTGCTAATGATCTTCGTTTTCACACAGTGTGACGCTAAACTGCAACAGCTATTACTTCTACTACTCGCTTTTAAAACCGATATACAGAAGTCACCTAAGAGTTTTACGATGCTGATACACAATGGAGGTGGAATGAGTTCTACTTGAATGAAGATCATGAAGCTTTTAGAATTCAGTTTTCGACTGTATGCATCTGATTTAATTACAATTGTTCGAATATGTTTAGATTGTCAGACAAGACGCCTTGACACCTTGTAGGTCATGTCACTGAATCAAAGCACTACACTTATACTAGCCCATGTTAAGGTCAGCCCACTCTTTCGACAACATTTTATAAGTACTAGTTAAGTAACATTAAAAGGTGTGTAGTAAAATCATTCACTCGCTGTTGATACTAATAAAAACGCAATTGAACTTCGCGTTAATCCGCCAATGCTCTCGATGTGACAGCTTTCAGTCGGATAAATGATCCTAACTTGTTATTACATATACATAATATACATTACATATAGTGTCTTTAAAGTGAAACTAATGCAAATTCTTTGTCTTATACATAATTGCAGATCTCTGTAAAAAAAAAGGATTGGAGAGGAGCGCTTACACAGAGGGGAATCAACTGAGGCAAACAGCAGGAACGAGTCAGGGTGACTAAGCCACTGCCTGGACCCCGTATGTGACATCACCAGCCTGGGTAATATCGTTAAAGTTGAGCATGCAAACATGCAGTATACGCTCTAAAATTATAATCTACATGCATAAGCCTACTCTACGGGTGTACACGCATTAAACGCGTAGGCGCGTACAATATTAATAACGTCGCCCTCCCTTCTCAGCACTTCACGTTTTGGACTGACAATACATGAGAAGTTGAGAATAATTATCTTTTCTTGAGTATAAGTTTCTTGCAGACACAACATTGGCATTAATATCAATATATTTTCCAGTTTGTATACGATCATCATTAAACCCGTTGCTGAATTTCTAGCGTTGTTACCAACAGTTTCTCAGGTGTGTAAGGACACCATTTTGTTTCAAGTGTTTTCGGTATCTTATGATGAAACATGTCCCCTCTCTTATCTTCCTCATGCACACTATTAATTCCGTAACTCCGCCACTGGTTGCACTCTGCCAGTGCCAGTCCCAAGCCTGGATAAAGGAGGAGAGCGACGCTAGTGGTCTCTGTTACCACACAGTGACGTCAAACTGCAAACTCAACCCAGTTATTCCGTCTGGAATATATTGCATTTCACAATTTTATAAAACGTTTCTCACAGCAAAATCCTTTCAGAAGCGATCCCACGGCGAGCGGCAACCATAAAGAAAAACCAGATTTTGAAGAGGGAGTATGATGAGGATAGACCATTTGTTACAGTATGACTGGACATGAATCTGTACTTAAATATCAACGCCAACCTATCACTTTTAACTGACCCATTGGAACCCAGGAGCGTTAAATGCGTTGTCGCAGAAGTTTAAAACTGTTCGTCAATGTCAATTAGTATTGTTGCTCAGCCTGTTAATTTTCGAGTTTCTCAAGAACCAAGAATAACGGATTACTCATTCGTTTCTTGTTATTCTTAGTTTCGCTGTAAGTAGCACGAGATTGTGGTTGGAATCGCATTCTGCGCTGAAGCAAATGCACGTACATTATTGTCCCCTCTGTTTCCTAATCAGTATGACATAATCGATTTGCGCTCTGGTTAATCCGTCTGGACTCTTGCAGCTATCCCTCTTCTAGTTATTATTGTATTGTATTGTATCTGACTATTTGTAAAGTGCTTCTCGCAGCAAGAGCCTTTCAGAAGCGCTCCCAGTGCGTTCATCCCCGAAAGAAAAAGCATGTTTTAGACGAGATAAAGATGATGAAAGACTACCAGAGAGAACGATAGAGCGATGGGGGAAGACCATTCTATAACAAGCATGGTGGTTCTGACATGTACATGTACATATGTGCGTGCTCTGCATACGAAAGAGAGTATTAGCGGTGACCAATCCGTGTTCCTCGCAGAATTCCACCAATATTGTTTGCCCTCTATCATTTCTTTTTCCTGGTGTGGTGCTGTATGGTTCAGAAACCTGGACCATTAGGAAAGAAGACATAAAAAGACTGCAGGCAACTGAAATTATGGAGATGAGTGGAAATGGTCAGCTGGACAGAACATAAAACAAATGAAGAAGTGCTGAGAAAAACTGGAGAAGAAAGAACCCTAATAAGAACGATAAGACCGAGACAGTTGTTGCTGGACTAGACGATGAAAGACGGCTACCTAAAACTCAAGGAGAATGCAGTGACGGCATTTTGCGTTCGAACCAGCCTATAGGGGCAGAGAACCCGAAGAGGAAGAATCCAGACGACTAGCGTCGCCCTCCTCGTTCTACCGACGTTGAGACTGCCAAAGTGCGACCAGTGGCGAAGTTATTTGTTGATTTTGTAATTAGTTCACGTGTATAATACCGACAACAGTTCCAATCCTAAAATATCTCTCTCTCTCTCTCTCTCTCTCTGCGCGTATTAAATTTTAAATTCAAAGTTCTTGTTTTGGTTCTTAGGTCTCAATTTCGTCCTTCCCTAAAGTGTCTTTGTGAAAAAAGAACACTGATAAGAACGATAAAAGAAGACAAAGAACATGGATTGGTCACACACTAAGAGGAAAGTCCTTGCTAAGAATAGTGACTGCGGGGGAATGGATGGGATAAGAGCAAGAGGAAGAGGAAGACCGAGACAGTTGATCTTTGTGTCTCTTCTTATTTCCTTTGCGCTCCATATTTTTCCCAGTGCCTGCCATATTCCTCTCGCTATTCCAATTCTTCTTTCCACGTCCTTCTCTGATCCGCCATGCGTACTGACCCTCCCTCAAGATAGACGAAGCTATCCTCATGCACAAGTTGCTGCCCATCCGCCTCCAGTTGTGATTTGAAGACCCGAACGAGGATCCTGTAGATTATGATAGGAAGACTCCAGGCATAGTGTGCAGAGAAAGATTCTGCTTGAAACAAAAGAATGGACAAGTGTGGCAGTAAGAGTAAGTTGTGGTGGATAATTGTTTTGAATGTGGGGAAATACGGAACATGGTGATATACAAAAGATTAAACATCCGAAACGACATAGTGAGCAGAATACAGAACAGACGACTGCGCTATTTTTGGCACATGGTCAGGATGGAGAATGACAGATATCCAAAGATAGTCTTCAATGGATACACTATACAGGGAAAGAGAAGAAGGGGAAGACCGAAGAAACGATGGAGGGACATGATAAAGGAGGACTGCCAGGAGATTATGGGTCTGTTAATACAGGAGGCTGTACATCGGGCGGAGAAAACAGATGGAGATGGAGAGCTTCCATAGATGAGCGGCTTCTGCGCGCTAGAGCATCACCAATGCCATAAGTCTAAATTTTATTTACAAGTAATATTTCTTTAACGGAAACCAGGAAAATATTTTTTCGAAATTCATTCTTATCCAAATTTGTTATTTGTTGCGTTATAAATTGCAATAATAGGCGTAATAATTATCAGTGCACTTTAAACACCATTAAATCATATTCTGTCATAGATATATATATACGCAAACAATTAGAGTCGGATTAAGTCGGCGCCCAACGGACATGTAAGTAAATAGCTAAATAGGTAAATAATAATTAGTTCCGGATTTCTGGTTTATCTTTCAGTTTTCACGTATTCCAGTAGCATTAAAATAACGAGAGTTAAGAAACTCGTCTCAATGGAATATCGACCTCTGACGTCACATATAATATCGGAGGAGGCGGAAGACCCGCTTGCTCTCTCTTCGCATATTATGGATCTATTATGGACAGACAGACAGAGGCAGGGGGATATATGCAGTCACAGAGAAATACATTGAGTGTGGGAGAAAGAAATACATTGAGTGTGGAAGACAGAAATACATTGAGTGTGGGAGAAAGAAATACATTGAGTGTGGGAGAAAGAAATACATTGAGTGTGGGAGAAAGAAATACATTGAGTGTGGGAGAAAAAAATACATTGAGTGTGGGAGAAAGGAATACATTGAGTGTGGGAGAAAGAAATACATTGAGTGTGGGAGAAAGAAATACATTGAGTGTGGGAGAAAGAAATACATTGAGTGTGGGAGAAAAAAATACATTGAGTGTGGGAGAAAGGAATACATTGAGTGTGGGAGAAAGAAATACACTGAGTGTGGGAGAAAGAAATACATTGAGTGTGGGAGAAAGAAATACATTGAGTGTGGGAGAAAGGAATACGTTGAGTGTGGGAGAAAGAAATACATTGAGTGTGGGAGAAAGAAATACATTGAGTGTGGGAGAAAGGAATACATTGAGTGTGGGAGAAAGAAATACATTGAGTGCGGGAGAAGGAGACACTTTTCTTTCTCTGCTCTTTAGACCAATGTGTTGATGTCATGACGCTATTCGCTATTTCCTGTCGCTTATTCTGAATTATGATCAACGTCAGAAGACAATTTAATTGACGATCAGGTCTTTAAAAACCTAAGATTTTCAAGTCTAGCTGATAATTATTATTATCTGAAAATCATGTCACGTAATAACTGCAGAATAACTGGTTTTCATGGCGGACTGTCCGCTCTGCATATTGCTGATGACGATGATGTGCGCTGGATTAGCGCGAACTGCAAAAACTTTTAATCAATAAATATTCAAATCACGCATTGGGAGTGAGCAGTATTCATGCAAACAACCGCAAGAGTCGTTTCTGATCACGTTGTTTTTCGATTGCTCTTTAGTCCCCATGGATGGATCCAATTTGACCAGGGTCTATGACAACAGTGGCCGTTACCCTGGACAGAAATTTGCTCGGCATATTACAGCACTTTAAGAGCAAGGTACTGAACCAGTTTTTTTAGTCCCCATTGTTTTGCGTCAATAATTTATATAAAATCAGTTGACATTATTTTAAAGGTGTCTAGGACGTAGCTTTTTGTGAGGCGAAAATCATCAATAAATCTTTCCGCATGTCCTCTTTTTATATAACCTTTGTTAATTCCCTTTTAAAGGTGTCTAATAATTCAATAGCATCAATGAATCATCACAAAGTCCCACATAATTTATACTACTCTTCAACCATTCAATTATCGAGTGGGCATTTGAATATTCACTATGCTTTACTCTGTAAGACCGTGAATGCAAAGATCTGTCAATGTAAATCCGTTTAAAATTTTAAGACATTCAGTTATTTGACGGGTAGATTTAAACTGGTAGGGTCATTTAGGATTACAGTTAAGACTTGCTAATGCTATTTTCGTTTTACTTTAGCGATTTGTTGATATCGTACAATCAAAAATAATATTTACGATGAACGTTATCTGTGATTTTTGTAAATGTGTAATAAGCTTATATACAAATATACACCAGCCTAAAATACTCGTATATATTTGCGTTTTTCTATTTCTTCATGTATACACCTTAACATATTCTTTTAATGTTCGTCTAATGAGTAATATGATGATGATGGTTCTCTGCCCGAAGGCAAGTTCATTGGCTTTAACGCGCCTGGAGATGAGGTGAGTGAGGTGGTTTCCCGTTGCCTTCCCCTCAGGCAATGATGGGTAAGCAACTTGCCCAAGGTCGCTCCACAGCAGCTTGCACCCCTGCGTCCCAAACGTGCTAGCCCGAGATATCTAAATCGCTGAATGTCAACTCCCAGCCCGGGGCTTGAACCGCAGTCCGTTGCAACCAACAGATGAATGTCGCTCTCGCTTACCGGTGTAGCTAACTAGGCCAGTAATGAGTAATAATTATAGGCACACATAATTATTAGCATATCCTTAGTAGAGCATGGCTTATTCTGGACTGAATATGATATAGCCTTGGAGAGTATGTTCTATCTGTTGCCCGTAAATTTAACAAAGGCGGATGATATCCGTTTATTGAGCATGCGTGTCACATCTATTGCGATGCTCACTTCAAAGATTGCAAAGACTCATCAAGAATTCTTAACGAGGAACTCTCTTCAAACTATTATAATGATCTGCGATATTTTTGATTGGTTGACTCGAGGTACTTTGGTAGTCTTCCAATTGGAGTGGATCCGATTTGACCAGGGTCTATGACAACAGAGGTCGTTACCCTGGACAGAAATTTGCTCGGCATATTACAGCACTTAAGAGCATTCTTCTTTCGAAGTTTTTAAAGTCTTCCAATTATTTTTGTCAACAATTTATATAAATTCAGATAACCTAATTTTAAAGGTGTCTAGGACGTACCTTTCTGTGGTGTGCTAAGCATTTCTGACTGCGAATCATGTCTTTAGAATTGTGCCAAAAACAACTTACGATTTTGGGAACGCATTCACGTGAGGTTTGTCTCGCAGATCCTTGACTCATAAGAATTGTATTGGAATGTTCAGAATAATATTAGCCTATACAGTTTTTGTAAGGGATATAATTTGGATGTGCCGTAGCAAGGCTTTCATTGTAGAGACGCGGCAGTAAAGCGCTTGCTTCAACACCTTTTAAACTGTTAAAACATTGCAATATAAGTGCAGACAAGGTATATTTTTCGTTTTCTTTTTCTTTGGTGGAGATACGAGCTGATAAAAACAATATCGAATTTTGCTGAAAAGAGCAACGGTAACCAGTAAAAAATTAATTCTTCCCCATCAGTCATGAATTACTGTAAGTCATTATCCAAAATATACCATTTTAAATCGATTCTCGCACATTTGAAATTTCTTAATTATTGAAGAAAACCCTGTCAGTGTAATCTTGCAAAAGAAATTGTAGAGTGACCAGCATGTAGTGGCAGCAGACCATTTGGCATTCTGCATATTATTTTACTCTTGATCTGCCGTATGACCTGCCATATTTTAGAGAAAAATGTTCAGTATCTTTTTTACATTAATTTATTTGATCTGCTGAATGACCTCCACGACCTGACACGATCTGCTGGAACTGTATTTGCTGGAACTGTATATGATGAAACAACGACATCGCAATCGTAATCTACAAACATCTAATGTGACACGCGAAAGCCATGCGTGTCATAGAGCACAAGCTTATTGAAGAGCGCTGCGTCGAGCCGTTGAGTATGTCCAAAAAGCAGATGGTGGCCCAGTTGGTTGGAAGGTATATGTTATAATGAAAGGAGGTTAACCCTCGGGCTACTAAGGGGGTGGTGGTTGCCACCCTCTAGGTTTTTTCCAAAACAAACTTGTTCCGTTTGGAATAAAATTTTGACGTTTTAGGTAGCTGTAGAGGGTTCATTGGCACACATTTTGAGCTAAAAAAATTTTATGATATACCATACCATTCAAAAGTTATACCCGATATACCCAAGGCACCAGAGGGTGGATACCACCCCCCTTAGATTATCGACTATAACTTTTGCGCCCTTTCATATTAAGAGACACAAATTATACCATTCTATAGAGGGAGTGTGGGGCTACATTTCCATGCTAAATGAGTTGTCTTTTGACAACCGGAAGTGCTCAAAATAAATTAAAATATATATAAAGGTGTTTTATTTTCATAAAATGTTCATGTTTTTTCTATTATAACTTATCCATAATTTACTTTTTAATAGAAATCAATTATGCCATTCTGTAGAGGGCATTGAGGGCTATTTTCTGATACTAAATAATTTGTTTTTTGATGACCGGAAGTGCTCAAAATAAATTTAAATTACAACGCAAGCCGATATGTCTGCGTAAAGGTTTTTCAGCGGCTAAAACATGTTTTTTTATGTAACATAAAACACACTTATTACTAGTTTTCATAGTTGAACATTGGACTTTATTATATGTAAACTATTTTTTTTATATAAATCATGTTTAAAACACACAGAATCTAATATATTCCCTATGCGTAAGTATACGTTTTGTGGAATCAACTGGTACCCATGGTAAAAAATTCATAATTTCGAGGTGCATTCATATTTTATAAACCTAAATATACCATTTTGTGCATAAATGAATGCTGAATCGAATGGTGTATTACAAGTTATGATATCTCAAACCAAACCCAAAATCCAGGGGGGGGGGTGGTAGTCCGTGTTGCAAAAAAGCATGGTAGCCTGAGGGTTAACCTCCAGTTTCTGGGAATCATGGTGCGACAACAGTTCGATGTGTTTTTCTTCTTATCCATATTTTTTTAATATTGAGGATGTAACAATTATCTTTGGATACACAGCTTAGCGACAGCAGCTATGGCCAACTACGTATAGTCACCTCTGATGTTGCAAGTACAGCCCTGGTCAAAATACCACATGTGAAAGTCTGTATGTGCACTTGTTATAGCGCTTCTTCAAGCTCGCTACTCAGAGATGCTTGCGACTGCAGCAAAGTTTTACGCCTAAGCGCTGAGCAATTGCGAGTGAAGGACTTGCCAAATGTTCCTGCGCGGCAAGTTGAGGTGGATTCGAACCTGTAACCCTCAATGTTATTGGTGAAGTGATCACTGTAACAGTTCATACGAATGCTAAAAAAACCTAATAATAATGCTAATAAACTGCAGCAATATATTTGCATCATCGACAAAGTTAGGTCGACATCATTAAAACTTTAAAATATCGCAGCAAAATGGAAATAATATCGTGTCTTTAAACACCTGGAAAACGGATGTGCATTGCGATATATCAGTAACAGAAACTAAGTGGTGTGTCAATTGGAAATCCTGTACAGTTGAGATTCAAATGTCTTCATCAATGCAAACGTAATATGCGGTTTTTCAAAAGCTACAAATCACGCAGTTTTGTCTATCAAATTGTATTCGTAATTGTAATCATGAAAATTGTAATCATGAATTTATATAGCGCCGCTGTTAAGAGCATCTGAATATTCATGTCACGGAGTTGAGAAATAACTTTGTTTTAAAAACAGCAGCATATTTTTCTCTTCGTCGTTTGTGCTGTTTTCGTAGCGTTTAAAATCACTAATATTATTATCATTCAATACCAGGGCCGCCTCGTGAACAAGCTTAGACGAGCCGACTACTTACATCCTGTTACACTTACAGCAGAAACTTTATCGCAAGAAGCTGACAAGGTGCTTTTCAAAGCTGTTCAGGGAAATGAACTTCATGTCCTCCGTTACCTCTTCCCACTACAACATGATCCATTATATAACTTTAGAGACAGAGCTCACAATTTCATCCTTCCCAATAAGGATTCGTTAAACTTTATCCCAAGAATGTTATTCAAAAACAAGTACTAACTATTTTGACCATAAGCTTTAAGCAGCCATACTGTGCTAATGTAACATCGTTCTGTCTGTTGTTTATTAAGCTTGATTTCTCAGTATAGTACTGTTAAGAAGAAGCGCCTCGAAACCCTCCTGTGAATCCCCAAAGTGCCTTCCTCATAGTACTTCCTCTGCCAGGATGTTAAACAGACAATGGGAGAGATTGCATCACTGCCAGATTCATTTGCCGTCCGCCCTGTCAGCAGCTTGTAAAGACTCTGCAGCAATTATTGGATCATTATATTTATAATACATGCTTACAATTTAACTTAGTGGCAATGGTCACCAAAGACACCTTTGAAATGGTTTCAAACGATATTATATACAGAATCTGCGTTAATGTGTTAAATTTCTTTGAAATGGTTTTGTACGTTGTTATAATAGCTAATCTGCGTTAAAGCGTTGATTTTTGGAAGCCAATTTATTATCATAATTATAATAGCATGTCTCTGCACTTGCTACAGCTCCCTTCGAGATAACTACTCAGAAGCGCTCCCGACAACAGCGCGACTAATGCTTCATTTATAGTTAAGACTTTTTCCGGACAAAGATTCTATCGAAAACGATGATATAATATTATATGAGATGGAGTTCCTCCTGTAAGAGATGGAGGTCTGGATTTGAGACGGGTGTCTTCCTCTGCACATTAAGCATCAGCTGCATCCACCAAAAATCACTCGGGTCAACCATTCTTGGTAGTGAGGATTGGACGGATTACTACAAGAACCAGATCCTAGCAGCACGTGATCCAACGTTAACCGTGGGTGAACTGTCTGGGTTTTTTCCTATTGACCAGGAAAATACATCGCCTGGGATGTGACCAATGTCAGTTTGTCTAGTTGATGTCTAGCGATAGAGTGGGCAAAGAAAGAGGTTTTGTGT
>CATKHU010000290.1:0-50053 GCA_949752735.1 Lumbricus terrestris
ACCCTAACCCTAACCCTAACCCTAACCCTAACCCTAACCCTAACCCTAACCCTAACCCTAACCCTAACCCTAACCCTAACCCTAACCCTAACCCTAACCCTAACCCTAACCCTAACCCTAACCCTAACCCTAACCCTAACCCTAACCCTAACCCTAACCCTAACCCTAACCCTAACCCTAACCCTAACCCTAACCCTAACCCTAACCCTAACCCTAACCCTAACCCTAACCCTAACCCTAACCCTAACCCTAACCCTAACCCTAACCCTAACCCTAACCCTAACCCTAACCCTAACCCTAACCCTAACCCTAACCCTAACCCTAACCCTAACCCTAACCCTAACCCTAACCCTAACCCTAACCCTAACCCTAACCCTAACCCTAACCCTAACCCTAACCCTAACCCTAACCCTAACCCTAACCCTAACCCTAACCCTAACCCTAACCCTAACCCTAACCCTAACCCTAACCCTAACCCTAACCCTAACCCTAACCCTAACCCTAACCCTAACCCTAACCCTAACCCTAACCCTAACCCTAACCCTAACCCTAACCCTAACCCTAACCCTAACCCTAACCCTAACCCTAACCCTAACCCTAACCCTAACCCTAACCCTAACCCTAACCCTAACCCTAACCCTAACCCTAACCCTAACCCTAACCCTAACCCTAACCCTAACCCTAACCCTAACCCTAACCCTAACCCTAACCCTAACCCTAACCCTAACCCTAACCCTAACCCTAACCCTAACCCTAACCCTAACCCTAACCCTAACCCTAACCCTAACCCTAACCCTAACCCTAACCCTAACCCTAACCCTAACCCTAACCCTAACCCTAACCCTAACCCTAACCCTAACCCTAACCCTAACCCTAACCCTAACCCTAACCCTAACCCTAACCCTAACCCTAACCCTAACCCTAACCCTAACCCTAACCCTAACCCTAACCCTAACCCTAACCCTAACCCTAACCCTAACCCTAACCCTAACCCTAACCCTAACCCTAACCCTAACCCTAACCCTAACCCTAACCCTAACCCTAACCCTAACCCTAACCCTAACCCTAACCCTAACCCTAACCCTAACCCTAACCCTAACCCTAACCCTAACCCTAACCCTAACCCTAACCCTAACCCTAACCCTAACCCTAACCCTAACCCTAACCCTAACCCTAACCCTAACCCTAACCCTAACCCTAACCCTAACCCTAACCCTAACCCTAACCCTAACCCTAACCCTAACCCTAACCCTAACCCTAACCCTAACCCTAACCCTAACCCTAACCCTAACCCTAACCCTAACCCTAACCCTAACCCTAACCCTAACCCTAACCCTAACCCTAACCCTAACCCTAACCCTAACCCTAACCCTAACCCTAACCCTAACCCTAACCCTAACCCTAACCCTAACCCTAACCCTAACCCTAACCCTAACCCTAACCCTAACCCTAACCCTAACCCTAACCCTAACCCTAACCCTAACCCTAACCCTAACCCTAACCCTAACCCTAACCCTAACCCTAACCCTAACCCTAACCCTAACCCTAACCCTAACCCTAACCCTAACCCTAACCCTAACCCTAACCCTAACCCTAACCCTAACCCTAACCCTAACCCTAACCCTAACCCTAACCCTAACCCTAACCCTAACCCTAACCCTAACCCTAACCCTAACCCTAACCCTAACCCTAACCCTAACCCTAACCCTAACCCTAACCCTAACCCTAACCCTAACCCTAACCCTAACCCTAACCCTAACCCTAACCCTAACCCTAACCCTAACCCTAACCCTAACCCTAACCCTAACCCTAACCCTAACCCTAACCCTAACCCTAACCCTAACCCTAACCCTAACCCTAACCCTAACCCTAACCCTAACCCTAACCCTAACCCTAACCCTAACCCTAACCCTAACCCTAACCCTAACCCTAACCCTAACCCTAACCCTAACCCTAACCCTAACCCTAACCCTAACCCTAACCCTAACCCTAACCCTAACCCTAACCCTAACCCTAACCCTAACCCTAACCCTAACCCTAACCCTAACCCTAACCCTAACCCTAACCCTAACCCTAACCCTAACCCTAACCCTAACCCTAACCCTAACCCTAACCCTAACCCTAACCCTAACCCTAACCCTAACCCTAACCCTAACCCTAACCCTAACCCTAACCCTAACCCTAACCCTAACCCTAACCCTAACCCTAACCCTAACCCTAACCCTAACCCTAACCCTAACCCTAACCCTAACCCTAACCCTAACCCTAACCCTAACCCTAACCCTAACCCTAACCCTAACCCTAACCCTAACCCTAACCCTAACCCTAACCCTAACCCTAACCCTAACCCTAACCCTAACCCTAACCCTAACCCTAACCCTAACCCTAACCCTAACCCTAACCCTAACCCTAACCCTAACCCTAACCCTAACCCTAACCCTAACCCTAACCCTAACCCTAACCCTAACCCTAACCCTAACCCTAACCCTAACCCTAACCCTAACCCTAACCCTAACCCTAACCCTAACCCTAACCCTAACCCTAACCCTAACCCTAACCCTAACCCTAACCCTAACCCTAACCCTAACCCTAACCCTAACCCTAACCCTAACCCTAACCCTAACCCTAACCCTAACCCTAACCCTAACCCTAACCCTAACCCTAACCCTAACCCTAACCCTAACCCTAACCCTAACCCTAACCCTAACCCTAACCCTAACCCTAACCCTAACCCTAACCCTAACCCTAACCCTAACCCTAACCCTAACCCTAACCCTAACCCTAACCCTAACCCTAACCCTAACCCTAACCCTAACCCTAACCCTAACCCTAACCCTAACCCTAACCCTAACCCTAACCCTAACCCTAACCCTAACCCTAACCCTAACCCTAACCCTAACCCTAACCCTAACCCTAACCCTAACCCTAACCCTAACCCTAACCCTAACCCTAACCCTAACCCTAACCCTAACCCTAACCCTAACCCTAACCCTAACCCTAACCCTAACCCTAACCCTAACCCTAACCCTAACCCTAACCCTAACCCTAACCCTAACCCTAACCCTAACCCTAACCCTAACCCTAACCCTAACCCTAACCCTAACCCTAACCCTAACCCTAACCCTAACCCTAACCCTAACCCTAACCCTAACCCTAACCCTAACCCTAACCCTAACCCTAACCCTAACCCTAACCCTAACCCTAACCCTAACCCTAACCCTAACCCTAACCCTAACCCTAACCCTAACCCTAACCCTAACCCTAACCCTAACCCTAACCCTAACCCTAACCCTAACCCTAACCCTAACCCTAACCCTAACCCTAACCCTAACCCTAACCCTAACCCTAACCCTAACCCTAACCCTAACCCTAACCCTAACCCTAACCCTAACCCTAACCCTAACCCTAACCCTAACCCTAACCCTAACCCTAACCCTAACCCTAACCCTAACCCTAACCCTAACCCTAACCCTAACCCTAACCCTAACCCTAACCCTAACCCTAACCCTAACCCTAACCCTAACCCTAACCCTAACCCTAACCCTAACCCTAACCCTAACCCTAACCCTAACCCTAACCCTAACCCTAACCCTAACCCTAACCCTAACCCTAACCCTAACCCTAACCCTAACCCTAACCCTAACCCTAACCCTAACCCTAACCCTAACCCTAACCCTAACCCTAACCCTAACCCTAACCCTAACCCTAACCCTAACCCTAACCCTAACCCTAACCCTAACCCTAACCCTAACCCTAACCCTAACCCTAACCCTAACCCTAACCCTAACCCTAACCCTAACCCTAACCCTAACCCTAACCCTAACCCTAACCCTAACCCTAACCCTAACCCTAACCCTAACCCTAACCCTAACCCTAACCCTAACCCTAACCCTAACCCTAACCCTAACCCTAACCCTAACCCTAACCCTAACCCTAACCCTAACCCTAACCCTAACCCTAACCCTAACCCTAACCCTAACCCTAACCCTAACCCTAACCCTAACCCTAACCCTAACCCTAACCCTAACCCTAACCCTAACCCTAACCCTAACCCTAACCCTAACCCTAACCCTAACCCTAACCCTAACCCTAACCCTAACCCTAACCCTAACCCTAACCCTAACCCTAACCCTAACCCTAACCCTAACCCTAACCCTAACCCTAACCCTAACCCTAACCCTAACCCTAACCCTAACCCTAACCCTAACCCTAACCCTAACCCTAACCCTAACCCTAACCCTAACCCTAACCCTAACCCTAACCCTAACCCTAACCCTAACCCTAACCCTAACCCTAACCCTAACCCTAACCCTAACCCTAACCCTAACCCTAACCCTAACCCTAACCCTAACCCTAACCCTAACCCTAACCCTAACCCTAACCCTAACCCTAACCCTAACCCTAACCCTAACCCTAACCCTAACCCTAACCCTAACCCTAACCCTAACCCTAACCCTAACCCTAACCCTAACCCTAACCCTAACCCTAACCCTAACCCTAACCCTAACCCTAACCCTAACCCTAACCCTAACCCTAACCCTAACCCTAACCCTAACCCTAACCCTAACCCTAACCCTAACCCTAACCCTAACCCTAACCCTAACCCTAACCCTAACCCTAACCCTAACCCTAACCCTAACCCTAACCCTAACCCTAACCCTAACCCTAACCCTAACCCTAACCCTAACCCTAACCCTAACCCTAACCCTAACCCTAACCCTAACCCTAACCCTAACCCTAACCCTAACCCTAACCCTAACCCTAACCCTAACCCTAACCCTAACCCTAACCCTAACCCTAACCCTAACCCTAACCCTAACCCTAACCCTAACCCTAACCCTAACCCTAACCCTAACCCTAACCCTAACCCTAACCCTAACCCTAACCCTAACCCTAACCCTAACCCTAACCCTAACCCTAACCCTAACCCTAACCCTAACCCTAACCCTAACCCTAACCCTAACCCTAACCCTAACCCTAACCCTAACCCTAACCCTAACCCTAACCCTAACCCTAACCCTAACCCTAACCCTAACCCTAACCCTAACCCTAACCCTAACCCTAACCCTAACCCTAACCCTAACCCTAACCCTAACCCTAACCCTAACCCTAACCCTAACCCTAACCCTAACCCTAACCCTAACCCTAACCCTAACCCTAACCCTAACCCTAACCCTAACCCTAACCCTAACCCTAACCCTAACCCTAACCCTAACCCTAACCCTAACCCTAACCCTAACCCTAACCCTAACCCTAACCCTAACCCTAACCCTAACCCTAACCCTAACCCTAACCCTAACCCTAACCCTAACCCTAACCCTAACCCTAACCCTAACCCTAACCCTAACCCTAACCCTAACCCTAACCCTAACCCTAACCCTAACCCTAACCCTAACCCTAACCCTAACCCTAACCCTAACCCTAACCCTAACCCTAACCCTAACCCTAACCCATCACGTGTCCAACCCGACCCTGGTGACTTAGCGGACGCACGGTATTACCCTACATAGGCTCCGTACGTCTTAGCTCATTTCAGTCTTGGCAGCCGACGAGTTAACATCTTTCTCGCCTCTCAGTACAGTTCACATAGTAAAGCGTTTCTCTTAGACCCGTTTTGACCAGGTATAACATCACTTAGAAGGTAAACACTTGACCTAAAAGTAGGCAACTCCGCCACGGCAATAGGCCATTTCCCAACCTACCCCGGTGATAGAAATGTAACATCTTTGCCCTATTGTCGTGCCAGTCCCAAGCCTGGTTAATAAGGAGGAGGGAACCGCTTTCCTTACATCATAGGCCTGTTTTGACCGTTTCCCTGTGTTGCGGATGATATTGGCTGTTCTATGCACTTGAGGCGACTTAATAGTTCAGACCTTTGAGACTGTAGTAGCACAGGTGACATGGTCCGTGGGCCACTGTGAACTTCTGATGACATGGTACTTACCATTCTGCTTTTATGCGACATTGCATCGGCACTTGGTCCTCTCTTGAACTTCGGAAATAAGCCTGAGCCAGTGCTTTTTCTTGTGTATTTTGTAACCTACCCTGCCCGAGCCTCGTTTGTTTTCCGGGGGGATAGAGAGTGATCACGTGTCCAACCCGACCCTGGTGACTTAGCGGACGCACGGTATTACCCTACATAGGCTCCGTACGTCTTAGCTCATTTCAGTCTTGGCAGCCGACGAGTTAACATCTTTCTCGCCTCTCAGTACAGTTCACATAGTAAAGCGTTTCTCTTAGACCCGTTTTGACCAGGTATAACATCACTTAGAAGGTAAACACTTGACCTAAAAGTAGGCAACTCCGCCACGGCAATAGGCCATTTCCCAACCTACCCCGGTGATAGAAATGTAACATCTTTGCCCTATTGTCGTGCCAGTCCCAAGCCTGGTTAATAAGGAGGAGGGAACCGCTTTCCTTACATCATAGGCCTGTTTTGACCGTTTCCCTGTGTTGCGGATGATATTGGCTGTTCTATGCACTTGAGGCGACTTAATAGTTCAGACCTTTGAGACTGTAGTAGCACAGGTGACATGGTCCGTGGGCCACTGTGAACTTCTGATGACATGGTACTTACCATTCTGCTTTTATGCGACATTGCATCGGCACTTGGTCCTCTCTTGAACTTCGGAAATAAGCCTGAGCCAGTGCTTTTTCTTGTGTATTTTGTAACCTACCCTGCCCGAGCCTCGTTTGTTTTCCGGGGGGATAGAGAGTGATCACGTGTCCAACCCGACCCTGGTGACTTAGCGGACGCACGGTATTACCCTACATAGGCTCCGTACGTCTTAGCTCATTTCAGTCTTGGCAGCCGACGAGTTAACATCTTTCTCGCCTCTCAGTACAGTTCACATAGTAAAGCGTTTCTCTTAGACCCGTTTTGACCAGGTATAACATCACTTAGAAGGTAAACACTTGACCTAAAAGTAGGCAACTCCGCCACGGCAATAGGCCATTTCCCAACCTACCCCGGTGATAGAAATGTAACATCTTTGCCCTATTGTCGTGCCAGTCCCAAGCCTGGTTAATAAGGAGGAGGGAACCGCTTTCCTTACATCATAGGCCTGTTTTGACCGTTTCCCTGTGTTGCGGATGATATTGGCTGTTCTATGCACTTGAGGCGACTTAATAGTTCAGACCTTTGAGACTGTAGTAGCACAGGTGACATGGTCCGTGGGCCACTGTGAACTTCTGATGACATGGTACTTACCATTCTGCTTTTATGCGACATTGCATCGGCACTTGGTCCTCTCTTGAACTTCGGAAATAAGCCTGAGCCAGTGCTTTTTCTTGTGTATTTTGTAACCTACCCTGCCCGAGCCTCGTTTGTTTTCCGGGGGGATAGAGAGTGATCACGTGTCCAACCCGACCCTGGTGACTTAGCGGACGCACGGTATTACCCTACATAGGCTCCGTACGTCTTAGCTCATTTCAGTCTTGGCAGCCGACGAGTTAACATCTTTCTCGCCTCTCAGTACAGTTCACATAGTAAAGCGTTTCTCTTAGACCCGTTTTGACCAGGTATAACATCACTTAGAAGGTAAACACTTGACCTAAAAGTAGGCAACTCCGCCACGGCAATAGGCCATTTCCCAACCTACCCCGGTGATAGAAATGTAACATCTTTGCCCTATTGTCGTGCCAGTCCCAAGCCTGGTTAATAAGGAGGAGGGAACCGCTTTCCTTACATCATAGGCCTGTTTTGACCGTTTCCCTGTGTTGCGGATGATATTGGCTGTTCTATGCACTTGAGGCGACTTAATAGTTCAGACCTTTGAGACTGTAGTAGCACAGGTGACATGGTCCGTGGGCCACTGTGAACTTCTGATGACATGGTACTTACCATTCTGCTTTTATGCGACATTGCATCGGCACTTGGTCCTCTCTTGAACTTCGGAAATAAGCCTGAGCCAGTGCTTTTTCTTGTGTATTTTGTAACCTACCCTGCCCGAGCCTCGTTTGTTTTCCGGGGGGATAGAGAGTGATCACGTGTCCAACCCGACCCTGGTGACTTAGCGGACGCACGGTATTACCCTACATAGGCTCCGTACGTCTTAGCTCATTTCAGTCTTGGCAGCCGACGAGTTAACATCTTTCTCGCCTCTCAGTACAGTTCACATAGTAAAGCGTTTCTCTTAGACCCGTTTTGACCAGGTATAACATCACTTAGAAGGTAAACACTTGACCTAAAAGTAGGCAACTCCGCCACGGCAATAGGCCATTTCCCAACCTACCCCGGTGATAGAAATGTAACATCTTTGCCCTATTGTCGTGCCAGTCCCAAGCCTGGTTAATAAGGAGGAGGGAACCGCTTTCCTTACATCATAGGCCTGTTTTGACCGTTTCCCTGTGTTGCGGATGATATTGGCTGTTCTATGCACTTGAGGCGACTTAATAGTTCAGACCTTTGAGACTGTAGTAGCACAGGTGACATGGTCCGTGGGCCACTGTGAACTTCTGATGACATGGTACTTACCATTCTGCTTTTATGCGACATTGCATCGGCACTTGGTCCTCTCTTGAACTTCGGAAATAAGCCTGAGCCAGTGCTTTTTCTTGTGTATTTTGTAACCTACCCTGCCCGAGCCTCGTTTGTTTTCCGGGGGGATAGAGAGTGATCACGTGTCCAACCCGACCCTGGTGACTTAGCGGACGCACGGTATTACCCTACATAGGCTCCGTACGTCTTAGCTCATTTCAGTCTTGGCAGCCGACGAGTTAACATCTTTCTCGCCTCTCAGTACAGTTCACATAGTAAAGCGTTTCTCTTAGACCCGTTTTGACCAGGTATAACATCACTTAGAAGGTAAACACTTGACCTAAAAGTAGGCAACTCCGCCACGGCAATAGGCCATTTCCCAACCTACCCCGGTGATAGAAATGTAACATCTTTGCCCTATTGTCGTGCCAGTCCCAAGCCTGGTTAATAAGGAGGAGGGAACCGCTTTCCTTACATCATAGGCCTGTTTTGACCGTTTCCCTGTGTTGCGGATGATATTGGCTGTTCTATGCACTTGAGGCGACTTAATAGTTCAGACCTTTGAGACTGTAGTAGCACAGGTGACATGGTCCGTGGGCCACTGTGAACTTCTGATGACATGGTACTTACCATTCTGCTTTTATGCGACATTGCATCGGCACTTGGTCCTCTCTTGAACTTCGGAAATAAGCCTGAGCCAGTGCTTTTTCTTGTGTATTTTGTAACCTACCCTGCCCGAGCCTCGTTTGTTTTCCGGGGGGATAGAGAGTGATCACGTGTCCAACCCGACCCTGGTGACTTAGCGGACGCACGGTATTACCCTACATAGGCTCCGTACGTCTTAGCTCATTTCAGTCTTGGCAGCCGACGAGTTAACATCTTTCTCGCCTCTCAGTACAGTTCACATAGTAAAGCGTTTCTCTTAGACCCGTTTTGACCAGGTATAACATCACTTAGAAGGTAAACACTTGACCTAAAAGTAGGCAACTCCGCCACGGCAATAGGCCATTTCCCAACCTACCCCGGTGATAGAAATGTAACATCTTTGCCCTATTGTCGTGCCAGTCCCAAGCCTGGTTAATAAGGAGGAGGGAACCGCTTTCCTTACATCATAGGCCTGTTTTGACCGTTTCCCTGTGTTGCGGATGATATTGGCTGTTCTATGCACTTGAGGCGACTTAATAGTTCAGACCTTTGAGACTGTAGTAGCACAGGTGACATGGTCCGTGGGCCACTGTGAACTTCTGATGACATGGTACTTACCATTCTGCTTTTATGCGACATTGCATCGGCACTTGGTCCTCTCTTGAACTTCGGAAATAAGCCTGAGCCAGTGCTTTTTCTTGTGTATTTTGTAACCTACCCTGCCCGAGCCTCGTTTGTTTTCCGGGGGGATAGAGAGTGATCACGTGTCCAACCCGACCCTGGTGACTTAGCGGACGCACGGTATTACCCTACATAGGCTCCGTACGTCTTAGCTCATTTCAGTCTTGGCAGCCGACGAGTTAACATCTTTCTCGCCTCTCAGTACAGTTCACATAGTAAAGCGTTTCTCTTAGACCCGTTTTGACCAGGTATAACATCACTTAGAAGGTAAACACTTGACCTAAAAGTAGGCAACTCCGCCACGGCAATAGGCCATTTCCCAACCTACCCCGGTGATAGAAATGTAACATCTTTGCCCTATTGTCGTGCCAGTCCCAAGCCTGGTTAATAAGGAGGAGGGAACCGCTTTCCTTACATCATAGGCCTGTTTTGACCGTTTCCCTGTGTTGCGGATGATATTGGCTGTTCTATGCACTTGAGGCGACTTAATAGTTCAGACCTTTGAGACTGTAGTAGCACAGGTGACATGGTCCGTGGGCCACTGTGAACTTCTGATGACATGGTACTTACCATTCTGCTTTTATGCGACATTGCATCGGCACTTGGTCCTCTCTTGAACTTCGGAAATAAGCCTGAGCCAGTGCTTTTTCTTGTGTATTTTGTAACCTACCCTGCCCGAGCCTCGTTTGTTTTCCGGGGGGATAGAGAGTGATCACGTGTCCAACCCGACCCTGGTGACTTAGCGGACGCACGGTATTACCCTACATAGGCTCCGTACGTCTTAGCTCATTTCAGTCTTGGCAGCCGACGAGTTAACATCTTTCTCGCCTCTCAGTACAGTTCACATAGTAAAGCGTTTCTCTTAGACCCGTTTTGACCAGGTATAACATCACTTAGAAGGTAAACACTTGACCTAAAAGTAGGCAACTCCGCCACGGCAATAGGCCATTTCCCAACCTACCCCGGTGATAGAAATGTAACATCTTTGCCCTATTGTCGTGCCAGTCCCAAGCCTGGTTAATAAGGAGGAGGGAACCGCTTTCCTTACATCATAGGCCTGTTTTGACCGTTTCCCTGTGTTGCGGATGATATTGGCTGTTCTATGCACTTGAGGCGACTTAATAGTTCAGACCTTTGAGACTGTAGTAGCACAGGTGACATGGTCCGTGGGCCACTGTGAACTTCTGATGACATGGTACTTACCATTCTGCTTTTATGCGACATTGCATCGGCACTTGGTCCTCTCTTGAACTTCGGAAATAAGCCTGAGCCAGTGCTTTTTCTTGTGTATTTTGTAACCTAACCCTAACCCTAACCCTAACCCTAACCCTAACCCTAACCCTAACCCTAACCCTAACCCTAACCCTAACCCTAACCCTAACCCTAACCCTAACCCTAACCCTAACCCTAACCCTAACCCTAACCCTAACCCTAACCCTAACCCTAACCCTAACCCTAACCCTAACCCTAACCCTAACCCTAACCCTAACCCTAACCCTAACCCTAACCCTAACCCTAACCCTAACCCTAACCCTAACCCTAACCCTAACCCTAACCCTAACCCTAACCCTAACCCTAACCCTAACCCTAACCCTAACCCTAACCCTAACCCTAACCCTAACCCTAACCCTAACCCTAACCCTAACCCTAACCCTAACCCTAACCCTAACCCTAACCCTAACCCTAACCCTAACCCTAACCCTAACCCTAACCCTAACCCTAACCCTAACCCTAACCCTAACCCTAACCCTAACCCTAACCCTAACCCTAACCCTAACCCTAACCCTAACCCTAACCCTAACCCTAACCCTAACCCTAACCCTAACCCTAACCCTAACCCTAACCCTAACCCTAACCCTAACCCTAACCCTAACCCTAACCCTAACCCTAACCCTAACCCTAACCCTAACCCTAACCCTAACCCTAACCCTAACCCTAACCCTAACCCTAACCCTAACCCTAACCCTAACCCTAACCCTAACCCTAACCCTAACCCTAACCCTAACCCTAACCCTAACCCTAACCCTAACCCTAACCCTAACCCTAACCCTAACCCTAACCCTAACCCTAACCCTAACCCTAACCCTAACCCTAACCCTAACCCTAACCCTAACCCTAACCCTAACCCTAACCCTAACCCTAACCCTAACCCTAACCCTAACCCTAACCCTAACCCTAACCCTAACCCTAACCCTAACCCTAACCCTAACCCTAACCCTAACCCTAACCCTAACCCTAACCCTAACCCTAACCCTAACCCTAACCCTAACCCTAACCCTAACCCTAACCCTAACCCTAACCCTAACCCTAACCCTAACCCTAACCCTAACCCTAACCCTAACCCTAACCCTAACCCTAACCCTAACCCTAACCCTAACCCTAACCCTAACCCTAACCCTAACCCTAACCCTAACCCTAACCCTAACCCTAACCCTAACCCTAACCCTAACCCAAGCCTGGTAGATAAGGAGGAGGGCTCCGCTTTATTAACATCATTCGGCTGATTTCCATCTTGTCCGTCCGTTTTGAACTCCAGGGGGCAGCCTGAGCCAGTGCAATATGTCTTGGCATACTTTGTAGTTTTTTTAACCTATCCCGCCCGAGCCTCGTTGTTTCCTTGGGGGGAGAGAGGGATGGACTACCCAAACCTGAACCCTGATCCCTAGACCGGGTATTAAGCTATATCGCTGCCGCGCGTCTAGGTTCATTTCAGCTTTGGCAGCCGACGAGTAAACAACTCTATCTCTTTAAGCGTTGCTCTCAGACCCGTTTCCGCCAGACAGAACACCAATTTAACATACACTTGACTGACTAAGAGTAACTCCGCCACGGCAATAGGCCTACCACATCCTGACCTATTGTCGTGCCAGTCCCAAGCCTGGTAGATAAGGAGGAGGGCTCCGCTTTATTAACATCATTCGGCTGATTTCCATCTTGTCCGTCCGTTTTGAACTCCAGGGGGCAGCCTGAGCCAGTGCAATATGTCTTGGCATACTTTGTAGTTTTTTTAACCTATCCCGCCCGAGCCTCGTTGTTTCCTTGGGGGGAGAGAGGGATGGACTACCCAAACCTGAACCCTGATCCCTAGACCGGGTATTAAGCTATATCGCTGCCGCGCGTCTAGGTTCATTTCAGCTTTGGCAGCCGACGAGTAAACAACTCTATCTCTTTAAGCGTTGCTCTCAGACCCGTTTCCGCCAGACAGAACACCAATTTAACATACACTTGACTGACTAAGAGTAACTCCGCCACGGCAATAGGCCTACCACATCCTGACCTATTGTCGTGCCAGTCCCAAGCCTGGTAGATAAGGAGGAGGGCTCCGCTTTATTAACATCATTCGGCTGATTTCCATCTTGTCCGTCCGTTTTGAACTCCAGGGGGCAGCCTGAGCCAGTGCAATATGTCTTGGCATACTTTGTAGTTTTTTTAACCTATCCCGCCCGAGCCTCGTTGTTTCCTTGGGGGGAGAGAGGGATGGACTACCCAAACCTGAACCCTGATCCCTAGACCGGGTATTAAGCTATATCGCTGCCGCGCGTCTAGGTTCATTTCAGCTTTGGCAGCCGACGAGTAAACAACTCTATCTCTTTAAGCGTTGCTCTCAGACCCGTTTCCGCCAGACAGAACACCAATTTAACATACACTTGACTGACTAAGAGTAACTCCGCCACGGCAATAGGCCTACCACATCCTGACCTATTGTCGTGCCAGTCCCAAGCCTGGTAGATAAGGAGGAGGGCTCCGCTTTATTAACATCATTCGGCTGATTTCCATCTTGTCCGTCCGTTTTGAACTCCAGGGGGCAGCCTGAGCCAGTGCAATATGTCTTGGCATACTTTGTAGTTTTTTTAACCTATCCCGCCCGAGCCTCGTTGTTTCCTTGGGGGGAGAGAGGGATGGACTACCCAAACCTGAACCCTGATCCCTAGACCGGGTATTAAGCTATATCGCTGCCGCGCGTCTAGGTTCATTTCAGCTTTGGCAGCCGACGAGTAAACAACTCTATCTCTTTAAGCGTTGCTCTCAGACCCGTTTCCGCCAGACAGAACACCAATTTAACATACACTTGACTGACTAAGAGTAACTCCGCCACGGCAATAGGCCTACCACATCCTGACCTATTGTCGTGCCAGTCCCAAGCCTGGTAGATAAGGAGGAGGGCTCCGCTTTATTAACATCATTCGGCTGATTTCCATCTTGTCCGTCCGTTTTGAACTCCAGGGGGCAGCCTGAGCCAGTGCAATATGTCTTGGCATACTTTGTAGTTTTTTTAACCTATCCCGCCCGAGCCTCGTTGTTTCCTTGGGGGGAGAGAGGGATGGACTACCCAAACCTGAACCCTGATCCCTAGACCGGGTATTAAGCTATATCGCTGCCGCGCGTCTAGGTTCATTTCAGCTTTGGCAGCCGACGAGTAAACAACTCTATCTCTTTAAGCGTTGCTCTCAGACCCGTTTCCGCCAGACAGAACACCAATTTAACATACACTTGACTGACTAAGAGTAACTCCGCCACGGCAATAGGCCTACCACATCCTGACCTATTGTCGTGCCAGTCCCAAGCCTGGTAGATAAGGAGGAGGGCTCCGCTTTATTAACATCATTCGGCTGATTTCCATCTTGTCCGTCCGTTTTGAACTCCAGGGGGCAGCCTGAGCCAGTGCAATATGTCTTGGCATACTTTGTAGTTTTTTTAACCTATCCCGCCCGAGCCTCGTTGTTTCCTTGGGGGGAGAGAGGGATGGACTACCCAAACCTGAACCCTGATCCCTAGACCGGGTATTAAGCTATATCGCTGCCGCGCGTCTAGGTTCATTTCAGCTTTGGCAGCCGACGAGTAAACAACTCTATCTCTTTAAGCGTTGCTCTCAGACCCGTTTCCGCCAGACAGAACACCAATTTAACATACACTTGACTGACTAAGAGTAACTCCGCCACGGCAATAGGCCTACCACATCCTGACCTATTGTCGTGCCAGTCCCAAGCCTGGTAGATAAGGAGGAGGGCTCCGCTTTATTAACATCATTCGGCTGATTTCCATCTTGTCCGTCCGTTTTGAACTCCAGGGGGCAGCCTGAGCCAGTGCAATATGTCTTGGCATACTTTGTAGTTTTTTTAACCTATCCCGCCCGAGCCTCGTTGTTTCCTTGGGGGGAGAGAGGGATGGACTACCCAAACCTGAACCCTGATCCCTAGACCGGGTATTAAGCTATATCGCTGCCGCGCGTCTAGGTTCATTTCAGCTTTGGCAGCCGACGAGTAAACAACTCTATCTCTTTAAGCGTTGCTCTCAGACCCGTTTCCGCCAGACAGAACACCAATTTAACATACACTTGACTGACTAAGAGTAACTCCGCCACGGCAATAGGCCTACCACATCCTGACCTATTGTCGTGCCAGTCCCAAGCCTGGTAGATAAGGAGGAGGGCTCCGCTTTATTAACATCATTCGGCTGATTTCCATCTTGTCCGTCCGTTTTGAACTCCAGGGGGCAGCCTGAGCCAGTGCAATATGTCTTGGCATACTTTGTAGTTTTTTTAACCTATCCCGCCCGAGCCTCGTTGTTTCCTTGGGGGGAGAGAGGGATGGACTACCCAAACCTGAACCCTGATCCCTAGACCGGGTATTAAGCTATATCGCTGCCGCGCGTCTAGGTTCATTTCAGCTTTGGCAGCCGACGAGTAAACAACTCTATCTCTTTAAGCGTTGCTCTCAGACCCGTTTCCGCCAGACAGAACACCAATTTAACATACACTTGACTGACTAAGAGTAACTCCGCCACGGCAATAGGCCTACCACATCCTGACCTATTGTCGTGCCAGTCCCAAGCCTGGTAGATAAGGAGGAGGGCTCCGCTTTATTAACATCATTCGGCTGATTTCCATCTTGTCCGTCCGTTTTGAACTCCAGGGGGCAGCCTGAGCCAGTGCAATATGTCTTGGCATACTTTGTAGTTTTTTTAACCTATCCCGCCCGAGCCTCGTTGTTTCCTTGGGGGGAGAGAGGGATGGACTACCCAAACCTGAACCCTGATCCCTAGACCGGGTATTAAGCTATATCGCTGCCGCGCGTCTAGGTTCATTTCAGCTTTGGCAGCCGACGAGTAAACAACTCTATCTCTTTAAGCGTTGCTCTCAGACCCGTTTCCGCCAGACAGAACACCAATTTAACATACACTTGACTGACTAAGAGTAACTCCGCCACGGCAATAGGCCTACCACATCCTGACCTATTGTCGTGCCAGTCCCAAGCCTGGTAGATAAGGAGGAGGGCTCCGCTTTATTAACATCATTCGGCTGATTTCCATCTTGTCCGTCCGTTTTGAACTCCAGGGGGCAGCCTGAGCCAGTGCAATATGTCTTGGCATACTTTGTAGTTTTTTTAACCTATCCCGCCCGAGCCTCGTTGTTTCCTTGGGGGGAGAGAGGGATGGACTACCCAAACCTGAACCCTGATCCCTAGACCGGGTATTAAGCTATATCGCTGCCGCGCGTCTAGGTTCATTTCAGCTTTGGCAGCCGACGAGTAAACAACTCTATCTCTTTAAGCGTTGCTCTCAGACCCGTTTCCGCCAGACAGAACACCAATTTAACATACACTTGACTGACTAAGAGTAACTCCGCCACGGCAATAGGCCTACCACATCCTGACCTATTGTCGTGCCAGTCCCAAGCCTGGTAGATAAGGAGGAGGGCTCCGCTTTATTAACATCATTCGGCTGATTTCCATCTTGTCCGTCCGTTTTGAACTCCAGGGGGCAGCCTGAGCCAGTGCAATATGTCTTGGCATACTTTGTAGTTTTTTTAACCTATCCCGCCCGAGCCTCGTTGTTTCCTTGGGGGGAGAGAGGGATGGACTACCCAAACCTGAACCCTGATCCCTAGACCGGGTATTAAGCTATATCGCTGCCGCGCGTCTAGGTTCATTTCAGCTTTGGCAGCCGACGAGTAAACAACTCTATCTCTTTAAGCGTTGCTCTCAGACCCGTTTCCGCCAGACAGAACACCAATTTAACATACACTTGACTGACTAAGAGTAACTCCGCCACGGCAATAGGCCTACCACATCCTGACCTATTGTCGTGCCAGTCCCAAGCCTGGTAGATAAGGAGGAGGGCTCCGCTTTATTAACATCATTCGGCTGATTTCCATCTTGTCCGTCCGTTTTGAACTCCAGGGGGCAGCCTGAGCCAGTGCAATATGTCTTGGCATACTTTGTAGTTTTTTTAACCTAACCCTAACCCTAACCCTAACCCTAACCCTAACCCTAACCCTAACCCTAACCCTAACCCTAACCCTAACCCTAACCCTAACCCTAACCCTAACCCTAACCCTAACCCTAACCCTAACCCTAACCCTAACCCTAACCCTAACCCTAACCCTAACCCTAACCCTAACCCTAAACCCTAACCCTAACCCTAACCCTAACCCTAACCCTAACCCTAACCCTAACCCTAAACCCTAACCTAACCCTAACCCTAACCCTAACCCTAAACCCTAACCCTAACCCTAACCCAAACCCTAAACCAAACCCTAACCCTAACCCTAACCCTAACCCTAACCTAACCCTAACCCTAACCCTAACCCTAACCCTAACCCTAAACCCTAAACCCTAAACCCTAACCCTAACCCTAACCCTAACCTAACCCTAACCCTAACCCTAACCCTAACCCTAACCCTAACCCTAACCCTAACCCTAACCCTAACCCTAACCCTAACCCTAACCCTAACCCTAACCCTAACCCTAACCCTAACCCTAACCCTAACCCTAACCCTAACCCTAACCCTAACCCTAACCCTAACCCTAACCCTAACCCTAACCCTAACCCTAACCCTAACCCTAACCCTAACCCTAACCCTAACCCTAACCCTACCCTAACCCTAACCCTAACCCTAACCCTAACCCTAACCCTAACCCTAACCCTAACCCTAACCCTAACCCTAACCCTAACCCTAACCCTAACCCTAACCCTAACCCTAACCCTAACCCTAACCCTAACCCTAACCCTAACCCTAACCCTAACCCTAACCCTAACCCTAACCCTAACCCTAACCCTAACCCTAACCCTAACGGTCCAAAACCTGAGGTCAAGGTCACTGGAGGTAAGGACAAGGTGATAGACGATGATGGCTTCCGGAAACCCAACCATCCGGCCAAGAAGCCCTGCCTCATGACCACCCCACCAGCCACTGTAACTCTTTCTAACTCTTTCTCTACTCTTTCTGACTTGGACAAGGACGACACGACTGTTGAACCGGACTCCCCTCCTACTACTTCTGCAACTACTCTGACTCGCACAACTGTCAACCACTCTGCATCGCGTTCTAAACCTACTGCATCCTCTCAATCACCCGTCACTGACGACTGCACTGACTCTCCATCTCCTACTAGGAAACCTGCTCGTGCTCGCTGCCTTTCTGATCTTCCTTTCTCCTCATCTAAGACTCCGATCTCCTTCCTACCACCGTCTTATACTCCCTCTGTGTCCAGGGCTTCGGACACTCCTACAACTTCAAACTTGAGCACTCCAGTGGTAACCCCGGCGTCGACCCCCACAAGTTCTCCTCGTCTTTCTAAATCATCTGCTACTTCTGCTACACGATACACACTTCATTCTTCAGCGACCAGGCTTGCATGGAAGGTCAACCTAAGACCTGACACTCGCTCTCTTATCATATCTGACTCTAACTTCAAATACATGTCTGAATCTGACATACCTCCTCACTTCCAACTTGATTCCTTCTCTGGTGCAAACTTCAGCAACGCTAAGAATCTTGTTAGGCAACTGCCCAATGGTCGCCTTGACCAACTCATCATCTCAATTGGCATTAATCACAAGGATGATGACTTTGGCTCCTATACAACAACTGCTCTTGGCTCATTCCTAAAAGCTTGTGGGGAGAAGGCAAAGGAGGTCATCACTGTTGGCGTCTCTATTAACTCTCAGCTGTCTGACTCTCGTAAGGACAACCTTGCTGAAATCAACAACAGACTACAACAAATCACACACAACAAATATGTCAAACCTTTATCTTCCCATCAAATTAACACAAAACCAGACATGATACACTACACACATCAGACACAACTGGAAATACTAAGCAGGATTCTACAATACGCCAACACAACATCAAAAAACTAAATCAACACACTCAACATCAAGATCTAACTAAAACTACTGACTCTATTGCTAACACTAACAATACAGACACTGCCAACACTACAACTGACCCTAACCTTAACACTAACCCTAACCTTAACAATGCTGCTAACACTACAACTGACCCTAACCTTAACACTAACCCTAACCTTAACAATGCTGCTAACACTACAACTGACCTTAACCTAAACACTAACTCTAACCTTTGCAACACTACTAACACTACAACTGACCCTAGCCCTAACACTAACCCTAACCTTAACAATGCTGCTAACACTACAACTGACCCTAACATTAACATTAACAATAACAACCAACCTTCTAACAGTACAACTAACCCTAACCACACATTATCTAATTATACGATGAACTTATCAAAACATAAACTCACATCGGATGAAACAAACTTATTGGATCTAGGTCTGTCTTTTGTACCTACAATACATAAGGTTAATTACACTTGCATTCAGAAATCTTTGCATAAAATGATCAGATCCATAAAACTTAGGGATTATTTTGACGACGACGACGAAGACCAGGCTCCGAGGCCATTTGTTAGTAACACCAAAACATTTACGCATCCTAGCAACTGGGAGCCTAGGGATAAAGATTTAGCACCTGACACTATAGAACTTATATCCAAATTGCAAGAAACCACGGAAACCATTTTGAGTAGATACCAAATAAAAGATAATAACTACCTAATTAAAGATATTCAGCATAATTTAACGGCAGAACAAAGACGAGCAATAGGCAAATTGCGCTCTAACAAAAACATTCTGATAAAACCAGCAGATAAAGGTGGCATGGTATGCGTATTGAATAAAGCATCGTATATGACAGAGGCAGATAGACAATTAAATAACATAAAGTATTATAAAGCCATAGAGAAACCGTTGCTGGAACAAAATATACCAATAATTAATGACATATTGCAAGACCTGTGCGATAGCGACTACATAACTAACAAGCAATTTTACTATCTTAAAGCCAGTGATAAAGATAAACTAAGACATTTTTACTTACTTCCCAAAATACACAAACCAGCTAATAAATGGACACTACCAGATATGCCAGAGGGACGCCCAATTGTAGGTGACTGTGCCACAGAGTCCCGCAGAATAAGTGAATATATCGATAGCTTTCTTAAACCGTTAGCCAATAAGCACCCTTCATATATTAAAGACACGTACGATTTCGTTAATAAAATAAGAAATAAAGTAGTAAATAAAAAGTACCTTCTAGTAACGGGGGACGTAACTGCACTATATACCAACATGAATATTGACCGTACAATTGCTGTAGTTAAAGGCATCTTTGAACAGAACCCTGACCGGAAAAGACCTGATAAAGAACTACTGGAACTATTGGAAATAGCTATGAAAAATAACGATTTCTCATTCTGCAATAAATTCTTTCTCCAGATTTTCGGAACAGCCATGGGTAAAACGTTTGCTCCTAACTGCGCTAACATATATTTAATTGAATTTGATCATAAGGCGTGCAATGGCTTTCGCATAACCCCTGAAGATTTCTTTAGATTTCTTGATGACGTGTTTTTTCTTTGGCCTGGAACGATAGATGAATTGAAACAATACGAAAATTTTCTGAATTCTTTAATACCCGATATAAAAATCACACTCACTTATAGCGATACGGAAGTCAACTTTCTAGATACTACAATATTCAAACATACTCTAAATAATATTACGACACTTCAGACAAAGGTATATTTTAAGGAAACAGACACTCATCAACTATTACATCACTCATCATTCCATCCAAACCACACATTTCAAGGCATACTGAAATCACAGGTACTTAGATTTAAGAGGCTATCCTCATTCAAAAGCGACTATGACCAGGCATGCCACATTTTATTCAACAGTCTTAAAAATCGGGGTTACAATAGGAGAAAGTTAAGGAAAACCAAACTGGATATCTGGACAGACTACAGGCCTAGATCCAATACAATTAATACTAATAAACCATTGCTGCCCATCGTCATCCCTTACAGTCCTTTGGCTACTAAGCTGGTATACGAATGGAAAAAATTGCTTCTTAACTCACCTCTGTTCAAAGATTACAGGATAATAGCCGCATTTTCTAGAAATAAAAACTTGGGGGAACTATTGGCACCACGTAAAGATAACACACCAAAACACACACAGGGAGGGTCTTCCAAATGTATGGGTGCACGTTGTAAAACTTGTGAATATGTTACTGTTACTAAAACCTTTCAAAGTACTCACACACGCAGACAATATAACATAACACAACCATTTAACTGTAAAAGCACAAACGTAATCTACTTAATAACCTGTAACTTATGCAACAAGCAATACGTGGGGGAAACACAAAGACAACTCGCTGAAAGATTATGCGACCATAGATCCAATATTCTAACACAAAAAAACACTCCAATAGCCAACCACTTTAACCTGCCTGACCATTCCATTGCAAATTTACAAATAATTCCAATAGACACCGTTTCTGCTGCTGAGTTTTTAAATTTTAGATCGAGTTGGTGGAAGATGAGGAGCTGCCTGGTGCGAAAAGAATCCTACTGGCAACAACAACTATGGACCCACGAACCGCACGGCATCAACCTTCACAGCGGGAAGTAGAGGGATGGAGACGGGATGCGGATTGAGCCAGTGCTTCTGTACATTTTTGAACCCTAACCTATCCTGCCCGCGCCTCTTCGTTCTCCCGTCAAGATCCTACTGCTTCCTGCTGCTGCTCCTCCTCCTCCTCCTCCTCCTCCAACTCTTCCTTCTTCTCCTCCTCCTCCTCCTCCTCCTCCTCCTCCTCCTCCTCCTCCTCCTCCTCCTCTCCATCAACATCAGCATCAACACCACCTAACTCACAGGATACTCGGGCCACCTCTTGATTTCAAAACAAACACATCAAACCTGTATATAACAAAGCAAGGAATGTAAATACACAACACACCTCCACACATCAAAGCGCGGAATGTAAATACGTCGGCGAAGAATAAATAAGACTGTACAGAAAACATCTAGTCATAGAATAATAATAATAATAGGGCGCTTTGTGTTTGATGTTATGGTTGTTGTTTCTTGTTCTGCCATGCTTTGTTTAATACTGTGTAATTTAAATTGATGTCTAGAGCGTAGCAATTCTGCTGGACCGTCGCTGTTTACGCTCTTTTGATGTACATAGGATAGCATACAATTGTATTATTAACGCATTGCTTTGATGTACTTGGGACACCGCTTTAGTTGAATAGGGTAAAGGGGATATCGTTCGTATTAACTCTGTTCGACCATCACTATTTACCGACTTCTCACACCTTGATGTAATAGGGATGCCGCCTTAGTCGAGTAGAGTATAGGATTTGCTGTTAGATTTTAAATTAGCTTTCATCTAGATCAAATATGCCGCACTGCTGTTCTGCTATTATTTACTGACCGCCGGTTTCCTGCAATAGGCCTTAGAACACTGTATACCATCAAAGAAAGGTTAAACAAACATTAGGCACTGATATATAAGACTCACCATTTGGTGACAATTTTATTCCTGACGAAGTCGAAGTAGACGAAACGTTGAATCTTTTAAGTTGTTCAGTAAAATCTTTTTGAATATCGTTCGTCGTTTTCTTGATAACAATGAGTTTCGGAAATAATAGACACCAGCCTAGGTACGGGAAAGATCAACGATACCAGCACTTCGACAATACACTGCGAAAACCGAGCGGACCGGGTAAGCCGAATGTTACAAATAATTCTGATCTGAAGCGCCTGGAGTCCCTCATGGAGGGAATGGCCAAGTCCGTCCACTCACTGGTGGACAGGGTCGGGATGCTTGAGAAGGGTCTACCTTCTCAGACCCCCAAGGTAACGGTATGGCAGCCCGCCCAACCAAAGCCCAATCCGTGGACTCTACCTCCTCCCGCTCGTGCCGGGCCTACTTTTGCACGTCCTGTATCTTCACCTCTACTTCCGACGCCAGCTCAACCGCCTTTTGCCTTTCCTTCTGCTGCCAAACCAGGACCATCGTCATCTTCCGGACCTAAACCTTTTACAACTGGACTTTCTACGAACGCCACCGCTGCTACTTCTGCTGCTACTACTGTTACTTCTGCTGCTACTACTGCTACTGCTGCTACTGCTGCTGCTGCTGCCAATTCTCTCTTCGCACCATCACTCAATCCAGACTTTTCCAAGCTGTGCAAATCACTCTACTACGTGTGCCAACTGCGCAGGCACATGCCGAACTGGCAAACTCTGCCTGCCTCCATACATCGCAATCTGCAACACATGGCGAGCAACATCAAGCCCATCCATCCCTCGGAAGAGCTGGTGAAGGACCTCTCCTCTCTGTTCTCTCGCACTGGTGATGAGGTGAGGGATAGGGTGACCCAACATTTCTGTGAGCGCTTGGACCTTAATCTAACCACCCTGAGGTCGTGCAACCCCTTGGACAATGAACACGCTGTGGAGATTGTCATCAAGCAGATATCGCACAGACTGGGAGGGAAAGGCAAGGCAATTGACATTAGGGCAATGGTGGAGGGTGAGGCGAAGGCGATTTGGGGTCCAAAACCTGAGGTCAAGGTCACTGGAGGTAAGGACAAGGTGATAGACGATGATGGCTTCCGGAAACCCAACCATCCGGCCAAGAAGCCCTGCCTCATGACCACCCCACCAGCCACTGTAACTCTTTCTAACTCTTTCTCTACTCTTTCTGACTTGGACAAGGACGACACGACTGTTGAACCGGACTCCCCTCCTACTACTTCTGCAACTACTCTGACTCGCACAACTGTCAACCACTCTGCATCGCGTTCTAAACCTACTGCATCCTCTCAATCACCCGTCACTGACGACTGCACTGACTCTCCATCTCCTACTAGGAAACCTGCTCGTGCTCGCTGCCTTTCTGATCTTCCTTTCTCCTCATCTAAGACTCCGATCTCCTTCCTACCACCGTCTTATACTCCCTCTGTGTCCAGGGCTTCGGACACTCCTACAACTTCAAACTTGAGCACTCCAGTGGTAACCCCGGCGTCGACCCCCACAAGTTCTCCTCGTCTTTCTAAATCATCTGCTACTTCTGCTACACGATACACACTTCATTCTTCAGCGACCAGGCTTGCATGGAAGGTCAACCTAAGACCTGACACTCGCTCTCTTATCATATCTGACTCTAACTTCAAATACATGTCTGAATCTGACATACCTCCTCACTTCCAACTTGATTCCTTCTCTGGTGCAAACTTCAGCAACGCTAAGAATCTTGTTAGGCAACTGCCCAATGGTCGCCTTGACCAACTCATCATCTCAATTGGCATTAATCACAAGGATGATGACTTTGGCTCCTATACAACAACTGCTCTTGGCTCATTCCTAAAAGCTTGTGGGGAGAAGGCAAAGGAGGTCATCACTGTTGGCGTCTCTATTAACTCTCAGCTGTCTGACTCTCGTAAGGACAACCTTGCTGAAATCAACAACAGACTACAACAAATCACACACAACAAATATGTCAAACCTTTATCTTCCCATCAAATTAACACAAAACCAGACATGATACACTACACACATCAGACACAACTGGAAATACTAAGCAGGATTCTACAATACGCCAACACAACATCAAAAAACTAAATCAACACACTCAACATCAAGATCTAACTAAAACTACTGACTCTATTGCTAACACTAACAATACAGACACTGCCAACACTACAACTGACCCTAACCTTAACACTAACCCTAACCTTAACAATGCTGCTAACACTACAACTGACCCTAACCTTAACACTAACCCTAACCTTAACAATGCTGCTAACACTACAACTGACCTTAACCTAAACACTAACTCTAACCTTTGCAACACTACTAACACTACAACTGACCCTAGCCCTAACACTAACCCTAACCTTAACAATGCTGCTAACACTACAACTGACCCTAACATTAACATTAACAATAACAACCAACCTTCTAACAGTACAACTAACCCTAACCACACATTATCTAATTATACGATGAACTTATCAAAACATAAACTCACATCGGATGAAACAAACTTATTGGATCTAGGTCTGTCTTTTGTACCTACAATACATAAGGTTAATTACACTTGCATTCAGAAATCTTTGCATAAAATGATCAGATCCATAAAACTTAGGGATTATTTTGACGACGACGACGAAGACCAGGCTCCGAGGCCATTTGTTAGTAACACCAAAACATTTACGCATCCTAGCAACTGGGAGCCTAGGGATAAAGATTTAGCACCTGACACTATAGAACTTATATCCAAATTGCAAGAAACCACGGAAACCATTTTGAGTAGATACCAAATAAAAGATAATAACTACCTAATTAAAGATATTCAGCATAATTTAACGGCAGAACAAAGACGAGCAATAGGCAAATTGCGCTCTAACAAAAACATTCTGATAAAACCAGCAGATAAAGGTGGCATGGTATGCGTATTGAATAAAGCATCGTATATGACAGAGGCAGATAGACAATTAAATAACATAAAGTATTATAAAGCCATAGAGAAACCGTTGCTGGAACAAAATATACCAATAATTAATGACATATTGCAAGACCTGTGCGATAGCGACTACATAACTAACAAGCAATTTTACTATCTTAAAGCCAGTGATAAAGATAAACTAAGACATTTTTACTTACTTCCCAAAATACACAAACCAGCTAATAAATGGACACTACCAGATATGCCAGAGGGACGCCCAATTGTAGGTGACTGTGCCACAGAGTCCCGCAGAATAAGTGAATATATCGATAGCTTTCTTAAACCGTTAGCCAATAAGCACCCTTCATATATTAAAGACACGTACGATTTCGTTAATAAAATAAGAAATAAAGTAGTAAATAAAAAGTACCTTCTAGTAACGGGGGACGTAACTGCACTATATACCAACATGAATATTGACCGTACAATTGCTGTAGTTAAAGGCATCTTTGAACAGAACCCTGACCGGAAAAGACCTGATAAAGAACTACTGGAACTATTGGAAATAGCTATGAAAAATAACGATTTCTCATTCTGCAATAAATTCTTTCTCCAGATTTTCGGAACAGCCATGGGTAAAACGTTTGCTCCTAACTGCGCTAACATATATTTAATTGAATTTGATCATAAGGCGTGCAATGGCTTTCGCATAACCCCTGAAGATTTCTTTAGATTTCTTGATGACGTGTTTTTTCTTTGGCCTGGAACGATAGATGAATTGAAACAATACGAAAATTTTCTGAATTCTTTAATACCCGATATAAAAATCACACTCACTTATAGCGATACGGAAGTCAACTTTCTAGATACTACAATATTCAAACATACTCTAAATAATATTACGACACTTCAGACAAAGGTATATTTTAAGGAAACAGACACTCATCAACTATTACATCACTCATCATTCCATCCAAACCACACATTTCAAGGCATACTGAAATCACAGGTACTTAGATTTAAGAGGCTATCCTCATTCAAAAGCGACTATGACCAGGCATGCCACATTTTATTCAACAGTCTTAAAAATCGGGGTTACAATAGGAGAAAGTTAAGGAAAACCAAACTGGATATCTGGACAGACTACAGGCCTAGATCCAATACAATTAATACTAATAAACCATTGCTGCCCATCGTCATCCCTTACAGTCCTTTGGCTACTAAGCTGGTATACGAATGGAAAAAATTGCTTCTTAACTCACCTCTGTTCAAAGATTACAGGATAATAGCCGCATTTTCTAGAAATAAAAACTTGGGGGAACTATTGGCACCACGTAAAGATAACACACCAAAACACACACAGGGAGGGTCTTCCAAATGTATGGGTGCACGTTGTAAAACTTGTGAATATGTTACTGTTACTAAAACCTTTCAAAGTACTCACACACGCAGACAATATAACATAACACAACCATTTAACTGTAAAAGCACAAACGTAATCTACTTAATAACCTGTAACTTATGCAACAAGCAATACGTGGGGGAAACACAAAGACAACTCGCTGAAAGATTATGCGACCATAGATCCAATATTCTAACACAAAAAAACACTCCAATAGCCAACCACTTTAACCTGCCTGACCATTCCATTGCAAATTTACAAATAATTCCAATAGACACCGTTTCTGCTGCTGAGTTTTTAAATTTTAGATCGAGTTGGTGGAAGATGAGGAGCTGCCTGGTGCGAAAAGAATCCTACTGGCAACAACAACTATGGACCCACGAACCGCACGGCATCAACCTTCACAGCGGGAAGTAGAGGGATGGAGACGGGATGCGGATTGAGCCAGTGCTTCTGTACATTTTTGAACCCTAACCTATCCTGCCCGCGCCTCTTCGTTCTCCCGTCAAGATCCTACTGCTTCCTGCTGCTGCTCCTCCTCCTCCTCCTCCTCCTCCAACTCTTCCTTCTTCTCCTCCTCCTCCTCCTCCTCCTCCTCCTCCTCCTCCTCCTCCTCCTCCTCCTCTCCATCAACATCAGCATCAACACCACCTAACTCACAGGATACTCGGGCCACCTCTTGATTTCAAAACAAACACATCAAACCTGTATATAACAAAGCAAGGAATGTAAATACACAACACACCTCCACACATCAAAGCGCGGAATGTAAATACGTCGGCGAAGAATAAATAAGACTGTACAGAAAACATCTAGTCATAGAATAATAATAATAATAGGGCGCTTTGTGTTTGATGTTATGGTTGTTGTTTCTTGTTCTGCCATGCTTTGTTTAATACTGTGTAATTTAAATTGATGTCTAGAGCGTAGCAATTCTGCTGGACCGTCGCTGTTTACGCTCTTTTGATGTACATAGGATAGCATACAATTGTATTATTAACGCATTGCTTTGATGTACTTGGGACACCGCTTTAGTTGAATAGGGTAAAGGGGATATCGTTCGTATTAACTCTGTTCGACCATCACTATTTACCGACTTCTCACACCTTGATGTAATAGGGATGCCGCCTTAGTCGAGTAGAGTATAGGATTTGCTGTTAGATTTTAAATTAGCTTTCATCTAGATCAAATATGCCGCACTGCTGTTCTGCTATTATTTACTGACCGCCGGTTTCCTGCAATAGGCCTTAGAACACTGTATACCATCAAAGAAAGGTTAAACAAACATTAGGCACTGATATATAAGACTCACCATTTGGTGACAATTTTATTCCTGACGAAGTCGAAGTAGACGAAACGTTGAATCTTTTAAGTTGTTCAGTAAAATCTTTTTGAATATCGTTCGTCGTTTTCTTGATAACAATGAGTTTCGGAAATAATAGACACCAGCCTAGGTACGGGAAAGATCAACGATACCAGCACTTCGACAATACACTGCGAAAACCGAGCGGACCGGGTAAGCCGAATGTTACAAATAATTCTGATCTGAAGCGCCTGGAGTCCCTCATGGAGGGAATGGCCAAGTCCGTCCACTCACTGGTGGACAGGGTCGGGATGCTTGAGAAGGGTCTACCTTCTCAGACCCCCAAGGTAACGGTATGGCAGCCCGCCCAACCAAAGCCCAATCCGTGGACTCTACCTCCTCCCGCTCGTGCCGGGCCTACTTTTGCACGTCCTGTATCTTCACCTCTACTTCCGACGCCAGCTCAACCGCCTTTTGCCTTTCCTTCTGCTGCCAAACCAGGACCATCGTCATCTTCCGGACCTAAACCTTTTACAACTGGACTTTCTACGAACGCCACCGCTGCTACTTCTGCTGCTACTACTGTTACTTCTGCTGCTACTACTGCTACTGCTGCTACTGCTGCTGCTGCTGCCAATTCTCTCTTCGCACCATCACTCAATCCAGACTTTTCCAAGCTGTGCAAATCACTCTACTACGTGTGCCAACTGCGCAGGCACATGCCGAACTGGCAAACTCTGCCTGCCTCCATACATCGCAATCTGCAACACATGGCGAGCAACATCAAGCCCATCCATCCCTCGGAAGAGCTGGTGAAGGACCTCTCCTCTCTGTTCTCTCGCACTGGTGATGAGGTGAGGGATAGGGTGACCCAACATTTCTGTGAGCGCTTGGACCTTAATCTAACCACCCTGAGGTCGTGCAACCCCTTGGACAATGAACACGCTGTGGAGATTGTCATCAAGCAGATATCGCACAGACTGGGAGGGAAAGGCAAGGCAATTGACATTAGGGCAATGGTGGAGGGTGAGGCGAAGGCGATTTGGGGTCCAAAACCTGAGGTCAAGGTCACTGGAGGTAAGGACAAGGTGATAGACGATGATGGCTTCCGGAAACCCAACCATCCGGCCAAGAAGCCCTGCCTCATGACCACCCCACCAGCCACTGTAACTCTTTCTAACTCTTTCTCTACTCTTTCTGACTTGGACAAGGACGACACGACTGTTGAACCGGACTCCCCTCCTACTACTTCTGCAACTACTCTGACTCGCACAACTGTCAACCACTCTGCATCGCGTTCTAAACCTACTGCATCCTCTCAATCACCCGTCACTGACGACTGCACTGACTCTCCATCTCCTACTAGGAAACCTGCTCGTGCTCGCTGCCTTTCTGATCTTCCTTTCTCCTCATCTAAGACTCCGATCTCCTTCCTACCACCGTCTTATACTCCCTCTGTGTCCAGGGCTTCGGACACTCCTACAACTTCAAACTTGAGCACTCCAGTGGTAACCCCGGCGTCGACCCCCACAAGTTCTCCTCGTCTTTCTAAATCATCTGCTACTTCTGCTACACGATACACACTTCATTCTTCAGCGACCAGGCTTGCATGGAAGGTCAACCTAAGACCTGACACTCGCTCTCTTATCATATCTGACTCTAACTTCAAATACATGTCTGAATCTGACATACCTCCTCACTTCCAACTTGATTCCTTCTCTGGTGCAAACTTCAGCAACGCTAAGAATCTTGTTAGGCAACTGCCCAATGGTCGCCTTGACCAACTCATCATCTCAATTGGCATTAATCACAAGGATGATGACTTTGGCTCCTATACAACAACTGCTCTTGGCTCATTCCTAAAAGCTTGTGGGGAGAAGGCAAAGGAGGTCATCACTGTTGGCGTCTCTATTAACTCTCAGCTGTCTGACTCTCGTAAGGACAACCTTGCTGAAATCAACAACAGACTACAACAAATCACACACAACAAATATGTCAAACCTTTATCTTCCCATCAAATTAACACAAAACCAGACATGATACACTACACACATCAGACACAACTGGAAATACTAAGCAGGATTCTACAATACGCCAACACAACATCAAAAAACTAAATCAACACACTCAACATCAAGATCTAACTAAAACTACTGACTCTATTGCTAACACTAACAATACAGACACTGCCAACACTACAACTGACCCTAACCTTAACACTAACCCTAACCTTAACAATGCTGCTAACACTACAACTGACCCTAACCTTAACACTAACCCTAACCTTAACAATGCTGCTAACACTACAACTGACCTTAACCTAAACACTAACTCTAACCTTTGCAACACTACTAACACTACAACTGACCCTAGCCCTAACACTAACCCTAACCTTAACAATGCTGCTAACACTACAACTGACCCTAACATTAACATTAACAATAACAACCAACCTTCTAACAGTACAACTAACCCTAACCACACATTATCTAATTATACGATGAACTTATCAAAACATAAACTCACATCGGATGAAACAAACTTATTGGATCTAGGTCTGTCTTTTGTACCTACAATACATAAGGTTAATTACACTTGCATTCAGAAATCTTTGCATAAAATGATCAGATCCATAAAACTTAGGGATTATTTTGACGACGACGACGAAGACCAGGCTCCGAGGCCATTTGTTAGTAACACCAAAACATTTACGCATCCTAGCAACTGGGAGCCTAGGGATAAAGATTTAGCACCTGACACTATAGAACTTATATCCAAATTGCAAGAAACCACGGAAACCATTTTGAGTAGATACCAAATAAAAGATAATAACTACCTAATTAAAGATATTCAGCATAATTTAACGGCAGAACAAAGACGAGCAATAGGCAAATTGCGCTCTAACAAAAACATTCTGATAAAACCAGCAGATAAAGGTGGCATGGTATGCGTATTGAATAAAGCATCGTATATGACAGAGGCAGATAGACAATTAAATAACATAAAGTATTATAAAGCCATAGAGAAACCGTTGCTGGAACAAAATATACCAATAATTAATGACATATTGCAAGACCTGTGCGATAGCGACTACATAACTAACAAGCAATTTTACTATCTTAAAGCCAGTGATAAAGATAAACTAAGACATTTTTACTTACTTCCCAAAATACACAAACCAGCTAATAAATGGACACTACCAGATATGCCAGAGGGACGCCCAATTGTAGGTGACTGTGCCACAGAGTCCCGCAGAATAAGTGAATATATCGATAGCTTTCTTAAACCGTTAGCCAATAAGCACCCTTCATATATTAAAGACACGTACGATTTCGTTAATAAAATAAGAAATAAAGTAGTAAATAAAAAGTACCTTCTAGTAACGGGGGACGTAACTGCACTATATACCAACATGAATATTGACCGTACAATTGCTGTAGTTAAAGGCATCTTTGAACAGAACCCTGACCGGAAAAGACCTGATAAAGAACTACTGGAACTATTGGAAATAGCTATGAAAAATAACGATTTCTCATTCTGCAATAAATTCTTTCTCCAGATTTTCGGAACAGCCATGGGTAAAACGTTTGCTCCTAACTGCGCTAACATATATTTAATTGAATTTGATCATAAGGCGTGCAATGGCTTTCGCATAACCCCTGAAGATTTCTTTAGATTTCTTGATGACGTGTTTTTTCTTTGGCCTGGAACGATAGATGAATTGAAACAATACGAAAATTTTCTGAATTCTTTAATACCCGATATAAAAATCACACTCACTTATAGCGATACGGAAGTCAACTTTCTAGATACTACAATATTCAAACATACTCTAAATAATATTACGACACTTCAGACAAAGGTATATTTTAAGGAAACAGACACTCATCAACTATTACATCACTCATCATTCCATCCAAACCACACATTTCAAGGCATACTGAAATCACAGGTACTTAGATTTAAGAGGCTATCCTCATTCAAAAGCGACTATGACCAGGCATGCCACATTTTATTCAACAGTCTTAAAAATCGGGGTTACAATAGGAGAAAGTTAAGGAAAACCAAACTGGATATCTGGACAGACTACAGGCCTAGATCCAATACAATTAATACTAATAAACCATTGCTGCCCATCGTCATCCCTTACAGTCCTTTGGCTACTAAGCTGGTATACGAATGGAAAAAATTGCTTCTTAACTCACCTCTGTTCAAAGATTACAGGATAATAGCCGCATTTTCTAGAAATAAAAACTTGGGGGAACTATTGGCACCACGTAAAGATAACACACCAAAACACACACAGGGAGGGTCTTCCAAATGTATGGGTGCACGTTGTAAAACTTGTGAATATGTTACTGTTACTAAAACCTTTCAAAGTACTCACACACGCAGACAATATAACATAACACAACCATTTAACTGTAAAAGCACAAACGTAATCTACTTAATAACCTGTAACTTATGCAACAAGCAATACGTGGGGGAAACACAAAGACAACTCGCTGAAAGATTATGCGACCATAGATCCAATATTCTAACACAAAAAAACACTCCAATAGCCAACCACTTTAACCTGCCTGACCATTCCATTGCAAATTTACAAATAATTCCAATAGACACCGTTTCTGCTGCTGAGTTTTTAAATTTTAGATCGAGTTGGTGGAAGATGAGGAGCTGCCTGGTGCGAAAAGAATCCTACTGGCAACAACAACTATGGACCCACGAACCGCACGGCATCAACCTTCACAGCGGGAAGTAGAGGGATGGAGACGGGATGCGGATTGAGCCAGTGCTTCTGTACATTTTTGAACCCTAACCTAACCCTAACCCTAACCCTAACCCTAACCCTAACCCTAACCCTAACCCTAACCCTAACCCTAACCCTAACCCTAACCCTAACCCTAACCCTAACCCTAACCCTAACCCTAACCCTAACCCTAACCCTAACCCTAACCCTAACCCTAACCCTTGACATCCAGTCTGTTAAGAAGGTGAGTATGTACCCTCTGGCGTATCTGTTCACCCGCGTTGGTAAGTATGTTCCCAATGTCGCTTGAAAGGTCGTCGACTGCATCGGGTGGTCTAATGTTCTTTCCCAGGTAGGTTAAATCACGCGCGATGGATTTGGGTAAACGAGACCAGTTATCTATGTGATGACGTATTTGGGTTACTTTAAATAGTGTTTTCCAGAGGGTATGAAATTCCGGGTTGAGAGATGGCTGTGTTACATTACCGGTAGGTTGTACATTGTTGGCGCCTTCCAGGTGAGTACGTGGTTGTCTGTTGTCCAGATGTAGGCCTACGTTTGTCGGTTGTCGCAGACTAGGAACCGTGCTGTTATCCGTTAGTTGTTGTTTAACACGTTCCAGAATCGTTTGTACTAGATTTTCATAGTCGTCAGCCTTGTTGAAGTTGTCATTTACATTTCTGCGGGTCGCTCTAGACGTGAACGCTCGTTCGTTGTTTTCTCGCCTACGATAGTTCGTTTCATTATCATATCGTCGTTCGTTATAATTTCTGTTACGCCTGTCGTCATTCCTGCGCGTATTCCTGTACGTAGGCATTAGTCTGGTGATATAGTGCAATAATTCAAGACGAACTTCATGTTTTAAACAGTATAATTTTATTTAAAGTACTACATTTAACATTCGACGTTTCGTCGTCGCCGACTTCATCAGGAATGAAACAGAAATACGCGGCAAGCAATGTCTAGACGGGTGATTCAAACCAGTTTAGGACCGGTTTGAATAGGCCTAATTAGCATGTGCGCAAAACAGTGCAGTGTCACAACGAAATATTGTCCCCTAGGACCTCCGAAATATAGATTCGATTATGATATATAATGCAGTGTAATGTAAAGCAATGTAAAGACAAGTAATGTCACAGTTAGGTCTACATAATTAGCGACTATGTAATTATTATAATGTCCACATATTATGTGTGTCTCACGATCGTCTGTAAATCAAAATTTACAAATGTAAAGTATAGTCACCGTTGGTGCTACACAAGTAAACGAGAACAGTCTAGGTAACTAGGAAACTTAAACATCGATAGAGTTAACCGGTCCAAGGTGCAATCATGATTTATACCGTGCTTAGAAGTAACGTAATATAATTATTATAAAGAAAGTATTGTCTTGAAATTATACTATATATCAGCGTATGCGCCATCTGCTGAACGCCAATTTAAATATAATATGCGACCTCAGCCGAGTGTCCGAACATACGCCATCTGCCGAAAGCCAAGTGAGTTATACTAGTGGCCTCTACCGAGTGTCACCCTAACCACTATATATACTAGTGGCCTATTGGCCGATTGTCGCCCTAACCACAATATCAAATGAAAATAGTAGCAGTGAAATCACGATTATTAAAGCCGTTCGTTGGTAAGTATTGTAAGGTAACAGTTTGTGTATGTTTAAAGGCCCGGATCAACCCACCCCTAGCGAAGTCCCTCCGAGGCTCGGGCAGGTTAGGTTAGGGTATAAATAAATGCGTACACACAGTACATAAGCACTGGCTCAGGGTGGTTTATTCGTAGGAATAGGAGATGGGCCCCGGCGGGCGTAGGAGCGTTGTAGAGCGGTCCAGAGGGTGACGTAGGGTTAGGCGACTGGTCTCCTGCCGCTGTCGAAAGGTAAGTATGAAACTAATCCTCCGAGTCCTTATAATCCCTGAAGAAACGTAGAATATATAGGATGTTGGGTATTTCGGTTGGATCGTAATGACGTTTGTCTTCAGACATTTTTTTGGTGGAGGATCCTGTTCCTACGCAATTCTCACGGAATACTCGTTTGAGTTGTGAGTTGAGGAGCTGTAAGTTTTCGTTTTCTTTTGGCGTGAGGTTCTCGGCGGCGTAGAGACCCAGACAACCGATCTTGGCACCCGCACTGATTCGTTGTCGAATGGATAGCATGGCGCTATCGGTGTGGGGTTGATATGTTCCCGTGTGCAGGTGTTTAACTCCTCCGAACAAGATGATTTCTTGAGGTAAGTTTTGAGGAAGATCGAGGATGACATCGGCTAGGACTGCAATTTCGGCTCCAGGTAATATCTCTATCTGGAGAGACGGGTCAACCTCAGTATCTTTGGCATACATTAAACACTCGTCGGCGATGATGATGGTTTCAGTGTTCGGGAGTATAGTAATTTCCTCAGGTTGACTTAAGTGTACAGTAACGTTCGTAGTTGGCTCAATTTCCATGATCGGATTCTCGATAGCGGGTCGCTCCACCGGCTGCGCGTTGCTGGACCTGTCTGTAGGCGTTGCTGTTGGCGTCGCTTCAGTGCGTGCTCGTTTGACAGAAGGAGTGGTCATTGGAGGGAGCTGGTGCCGTGCAGGTAAGTTTAGGCCTATCGATCTTGCCTCCTCCTCCAGCGTACGACGGACGTCATCTCCATTGCACTTCAGGCGCTTAGTGAGGTTACGGTGGGCGACTTCTATAGCGCGTTCTTTATCAAGTGGTAAGATCGATTTCAGCAGTGATCTGTTGACATCCAGTCTGTTAAGAAGGTGAGTATGTACCCTCTGGCGTATCTGTTCACCCGCGTTGGTAAGTATGTTCCCAATGTCGCTTGAAAGGTCGTCGACTGCATCGGGTGGTCTAATGTTCTTTCCCAGGTAGGTTAAATCACGCGCGATGGATTTGGGTAAACGAGACCAGTTATCTATGTGATGACGTATTTGGGTTACTTTAAATAGTGTTTTCCAGAGGGTATGAAATTCCGGGTTGAGAGATGGCTGTGTTACATTACCGGTAGGTTGTACATTGTTGGCGCCTTCCAGGTGAGTACGTGGTTGTCTGTTGTCCAGATGTAGGCCTACGTTTGTCGGTTGTCGCAGACTAGGAACCGTGCTGTTATCCGTTAGTTGTTGTTTAACACGTTCCAGAATCGTTTGTACTAGATTTTCATAGTCGTCAGCCTTGTTGAAGTTGTCATTTAGGGTTAGGGTTAGGGGTTAGGGTTAGGGTTAGGGTTAGGGTTAGGGTTAGGGTTAGGGTTAGGGTTAGGGTTAGGGTTAGGGTTAGGGTTAGGGTTAGGGTTAGGGTTAGGGTTAGGGTTAGGGTTAGGGTTAGGGTTAGGGTTAGGGTTAGGGTTAGGGTTAGGGTTAGGGTTAGGGTTAGGGTTAGGGTTAGGGTTAGGGTTAGGGTTAGGGTTAGGGTTAGGGTTAGGGTTAGGGTTAGGGTTAGGGTTAGGGTTAGGGTTAGGGTTAGGTTAGAAACACAAGAAACATGTCAAAGACACGAAGCACTGGCTCATGCCGATCCCTGGAGTTCAAAATGGAAGGTGACAATGATGGAAAAAGGTAAGTACCGTCAGCCGAATGATGTTAAAAAGCGGAGCCCTCCTCCTTGTCTACCAGGCTTGGGACTGGCACGACAACAGGTCAGAATGGGTTAATGGCCTATTGCCGTGGCGGAGTTACTCTAAGTCAGTCAAGTGTATGCTAAATTGGTGTTCTGTCTGGAAGAAACGGGTCTGAGAGCAACGCTTAAAAAAGGGAGTTGTTTACTCGTCGGCTGCCAAAGCTGAAATGAATCTAGACCGCGTACGCTGTGTAGCTTTATACTCGGTCTAGGGATCAGTGTTCAGGTTTGGTTAGTCACCTAACCAATCTCTCCCCCCAAGGAAACAGCGAGGCGCGGGCAGGATAGGTTAGAAACACAAGAAACATGTCAAAGACACGAAGCACTGGCTCATGCCGATCCCTGGAGTTCAAAATGGAAGGTGACAATGATGGAAAAAGGTAAGTACCGTCAGCCGAATGATGTTAAAAAGCGGAGCCCTCCTCCTTGTCTACCAGGCTTGGGACTGGCACGACAACAGGTCAGAATGGGTTAATGGCCTATTGCCGTGGCGGAGTTACTCTAAGTCAGTCAAGTGTATGCTAAATTGGTGTTCTGTCTGGAAGAAACGGGTCTGAGAGCAACGCTTAAAAAAGGGAGTTGTTTACTCGTCGGCTGCCAAAGCTGAAATGAATCTAGACCGCGTACGCTGTGTAGCTTTATACTCGGTCTAGGGATCAGTGTTCAGGTTTGGTTAGTCACCTAACCAATCTCTCCCCCCAAGGAAACAGCGAGGCGCGGGCAGGATAGGTTAGAAACACAAGAAACATGTCAAAGACACGAAGCACTGGCTCATGCCGATCCCTGGAGTTCAAAATGGAAGGTGACAATGATGGAAAAAGGTAAGTACCGTCAGCCGAATGATGTTAAAAAGCGGAGCCCTCCTCCTTGTCTACCAGGCTTGGGACTGGCACGACAACAGGTCAGAATGGGTTAATGGCCTATTGCCGTGGCGGAGTTACTCTAAGTCAGTCAAGTGTATGCTAAATTGGTGTTCTGTCTGGAAGAAACGGGTCTGAGAGCAACGCTTAAAAAAGGGAGTTGTTTACTCGTCGGCTGCCAAAGCTGAAATGAATCTAGACCGCGTACGCTGTGTAGCTTTATACTCGGTCTAGGGATCAGTGTTCAGGTTTGGTTAGTCACCTAACCAATCTCTCCCCCCAAGGAAACAGCGAGGCGCGGGCAGGATAGGTTAGAAACACAAGAAACATGTCAAAGACACGAAGCACTGGCTCATGCCGATCCCTGGAGTTCAAAATGGAAGGTGACAATGATGGAAAAAGGTAAGTACCGTCAGCCGAATGATGTTAAAAAGCGGAGCCCTCCTCCTTGTCTACCAGGCTTGGGACTGGCACGACAACAGGTCAGAATGGGTTAATGGCCTATTGCCGTGGCGGAGTTACTCTAAGTCAGTCAAGTGTATGCTAAATTGGTGTTCTGTCTGGAAGAAACGGGTCTGAGAGCAACGCTTAAAAAAGGGAGTTGTTTACTCGTCGGCTGCCAAAGCTGAAATGAATCTAGACCGCGTACGCTGTGTAGCTTTATACTCGGTCTAGGGATCAGTGTTCAGGTTTGGTTAGTCACCTAACCAATCTCTCCCCCCAAGGAAACAGCGAGGCGCGGGCAGGATAGGTTAGAAACACAAGAAACATGTCAAAGACACGAAGCACTGGCTCATGCCGATCCCTGGAGTTCAAAATGGAAGGTGACAATGATGGAAAAAGGTAAGTACCGTCAGCCGAATGATGTTAAAAAGCGGAGCCCTCCTCCTTGTCTACCAGGCTTGGGACTGGCACGACAACAGGTCAGAATGGGTTAATGGCCTATTGCCGTGGCGGAGTTACTCTAAGTCAGTCAAGTGTATGCTAAATTGGTGTTCTGTCTGGAAGAAACGGGTCTGAGAGCAACGCTTAAAAAAGGGAGTTGTTTACTCGTCGGCTGCCAAAGCTGAAATGAATCTAGACCGCGTACGCTGTGTAGCTTTATACTCGGTCTAGGGATCAGTGTTCAGGTTTGGTTAGTCACCTAACCAATCTCTCCCCCCAAGGAAACAGCGAGGCGCGGGCAGGATAGGTTAGAAACACAAGAAACATGTCAAAGACACGAAGCACTGGCTCATGCCGATCCCTGGAGTTCAAAATGGAAGGTGACAATGATGGAAAAAGGTAAGTACCGTCAGCCGAATGATGTTAAAAAGCGGAGCCCTCCTCCTTGTCTACCAGGCTTGGGACTGGCACGACAACAGGTCAGAATGGGTTAATGGCCTATTGCCGTGGCGGAGTTACTCTAAGTCAGTCAAGTGTATGCTAAATTGGTGTTCTGTCTGGAAGAAACGGGTCTGAGAGCAACGCTTAAAAAAGGGAGTTGTTTACTCGTCGGCTGCCAAAGCTGAAATGAATCTAGACCGCGTACGCTGTGTAGCTTTATACTCGGTCTAGGGATCAGTGTTCAGGTTTGGTTAGTCACCTAACCAATCTCTCCCCCCAAGGAAACAGCGAGGCGCGGGCAGGATAGGTTAGAAACACAAGAAACATGTCAAAGACACGAAGCACTGGCTCATGCCGATCCCTGGAGTTCAAAATGGAAGGTGACAATGATGGAAAAAGGTAAGTACCGTCAGCCGAATGATGTTAAAAAGCGGAGCCCTCCTCCTTGTCTACCAGGCTTGGGACTGGCACGACAACAGGTCAGAATGGGTTAATGGCCTATTGCCGTGGCGGAGTTACTCTAAGTCAGTCAAGTGTATGCTAAATTGGTGTTCTGTCTGGAAGAAACGGGTCTGAGAGCAACGCTTAAAAAAGGGAGTTGTTTACTCGTCGGCTGCCAAAGCTGAAATGAATCTAGACCGCGTACGCTGTGTAGCTTTATACTCGGTCTAGGGATCAGTGTTCAGGTTTGGTTAGTCACCTAACCAATCTCTCCCCCCAAGGAAACAGCGAGGCGCGGGCAGGATAGGTTAGAAACACAAGAAACATGTCAAAGACACGAAGCACTGGCTCATGCCGATCCCTGGAGTTCAAAATGGAAGGTGACAATGATGGAAAAAGGTAAGTACCGTCAGCCGAATGATGTTAAAAAGCGGAGCCCTCCTCCTTGTCTACCAGGCTTGGGACTGGCACGACAACAGGTCAGAATGGGTTAATGGCCTATTGCCGTGGCGGAGTTACTCTAAGTCAGTCAAGTGTATGCTAAATTGGTGTTCTGTCTGGAAGAAACGGGTCTGAGAGCAACGCTTAAAAAAGGGAGTTGTTTACTCGTCGGCTGCCAAAGCTGAAATGAATCTAGACCGCGTACGCTGTGTAGCTTTATACTCGGTCTAGGGATCAGTGTTCAGGTTTGGTTAGTCACCTAACCAATCTCTCCCCCCAAGGAAACAGCGAGGCGCGGGCAGGATAGGTTAGAAACACAAGAAACATGTCAAAGACACGAAGCACTGGCTCATGCCGATCCCTGGAGTTCAAAATGGAAGGTGACAATGATGGAAAAAGGTAAGTACCGTCAGCCGAATGATGTTAAAAAGCGGAGCCCTCCTCCTTGTCTACCAGGCTTGGGACTGGCACGACAACAGGTCAGAATGGGTTAATGGCCTATTGCCGTGGCGGAGTTACTCTAAGTCAGTCAAGTGTATGCTAAATTGGTGTTCTGTCTGGAAGAAACGGGTCTGAGAGCAACGCTTAAAAAAGGGAGTTGTTTACTCGTCGGCTGCCAAAGCTGAAATGAATCTAGACCGCGTACGCTGTGTAGCTTTATACTCGGTCTAGGGATCAGTGTTCAGGTTTGGTTAGTCACCTAACCAATCTCTCCCCCCAAGGAAACAGCGAGGCGCGGGCAGGATAGGTTAGAAACACAAGAAACATGCCAAAGACATGAAGCACTGGCTCATGCCGATCCCTGGAGTTCAAAATGGAAGGTGACAATGATGGAAAAAAGGTAAGTACCTTGGAATCAGCCGAATGATGTTAAAAAGCGGAACCCTCCTCCTTATCTACCAGGCTTGGGACTGGCACGACAATAGGTCAGGATGTGTTAATGGCCTATTGCCGTGGCGGAGTTGCCTACTCTAAGTCAGTCAGTAAAGTTATATTAAATTGGTGTTCTGTCTGGAAGAAACGGGTCTGAGAGCAACGCTTAAAAAAGAGAGTTGTTTACTCGTCGGCTGCCAAAGCTGAAATGAATCTAGACGCGCGTACGCTGTGTAGCTTTATACCGGTCTAGGGATCAGTGTTCAGGTTTGGTTAGTCACCTAACCAATCTCTCCCCCCAAGGAAACAGCGAGGCGCGGGCAGGATAGGTTAAAAAACTAGAAACATGCCAAAGACATGAAGCACTGGCTCATGCCGATCCCTGGAGTTCAAAATGGAAGGTGACAATGATGGAAAAAAGGTAAGTACCTTGGAATCAGCCGAATGATGTTAAAAAGCGGAACCCTCCTCCTTATCTACCAGGCTTGGGACTGGCACGACAATAGGTCAGGATGTGTTAATGGCCTATTGCCGTGGCGGAGTTGCCTACTCTAAGTCAGTCAGTAAAGTTATATTAAATTGGTGTTCTGTCTGGAAGAAACGGGTCTGAGAGCAACGCTTAAAAAAGAGAGTTGTTTACTCGTCGGCTGCCAAAGCTGAAATGAATCTAGACGCGCGTACGCTGTGTAGCTTTATACCGGTCTAGGGATCAGTGTTCAGGTTTGGTTAGTCACCTAACCAATCTCTCCCCCCAAGGAAACAGCGAGGCGCGGGCAGGATAGGTTAAAAAACTAGAAACATGCCGACGAGTAAACAACTCTCTTTTTTAAGCGTTGGCAGCTTAGCGGCAGCTTAGCGGCAGCTTAACGGCAGCTTAGCGGCAGCTTAGCGGCAGCTTGGCAGCTTAGCGGCAGCTTGGCAGCTTAGCGGCAGCTTAGCGGCAGCTTAACCCTTTCGTCCCCAGTGACTCCAATTGGAGTCATTAGTGCAAATAATTTTTTCCCATAAGTTATTTCATATTCTGGTAACCAGAATTAATTCATTATCAACATTCATATAATGTTGAATTTTTTCAAGCAGGGTAGCATGACATTATCATCCTAGGTGGCGCCACAATAATAGGCTCAACATTGGCCTTGAGCAACAAATTTTTATGATACCTTTGGTAATCCTTTTTTCTATGAAATAAAAGATATCCAGTGGTAAGAAAATCGTTTTGATGCTTTTATGTATATATTTTAGCTAACGGAGAATGTATTATGGTTTTGAATTAAAAACCACAGAGAAAAAGTGAGTTTTGCACATGACTCCATTTGGAGTCAATGGGTCTCAAAGGTTCAAAATATGTTTGGCATTACATTTTTGTTGCTGCTTCTCTTTTACTATTTTGACTCAACTGATTTGATGACTTCAACATATACATCAAATTCAATGACAATAGGAGAGTAAAACGAACCGAGATGACCCAAGCCATGACTGATACTACAAAGTGCGACCACTTCTCAACATGGTGAGAGATGCGTTCCTACAGCTTGAGCCCAAAGAAAATATGAGCGATGATGAGCAAATGATTCTATACAAGTGCAAGAACCAACTAAGGCAATACATTAGAAAGGAACCAGAGACAGGGCTAAGTTCTAGTTTGATGTGGTGTAAGTGGTGTAATTGGCCTCATATACGACTTCTTTGTGTATGAAGGGAAGAGTCTGAGTGTTGGAGGAAGAGCGATGAGGATCAGCTGACATATACGTGTTGATGCTAATTCTGGTCTAGCTGTGGTACGATGGCTTGCAAACTCCTCTGTTCAGCTTTCATCAACCCACACCATGGGATTAGTTCATGGGGGGGGGGTTAGGGGGCTAAGCTCCCCAAGAACCCACAGATTTGACCCTGCATCAATAAGGACTCCCAAGGGTCCGGCGAATGGTAGCCTAATGTGGGGGCAGTAGGAGAGCAGGAAGCCGAGACTAGTGAGAGGACTGTCCACCAGCCCCTCACACCAAACTAAGAAAATGAAGTCTGACAGTCTGTAGCAGTACCCAGGGGCTGATCCACGGGGCCAAACCGGCCATGGCCTTACATATGACATTTACACAGAAAGTGTACATTGTGTATGTGTGTTCTGTGTATGTGTGTGTATGTGTGCCATGTGTGTGTGTGCTGTGTGTGCGTTGTGTGCATGTGTGTACTGTATGTGTTTGTGTGCGTTGTGTGTGTATGTGTGCATGTTGCGTGTGTGTATGTGTATGTTGTATGTGTGTGTTGTGTGTGTTTTGTGTGTGTATGTGTGTACTGTATGTGTGCGTATGTGTGTTGCATGTGTGTGCGTTGTGTGTGTATGTGCTGTGTGTGCGTTGTGTGTGTATGTGCTGTGTGTGTGTGTGCGTTGTGTGTGTATGCGTGTACTGTATAATGTGTATTTGTATGTATGGGTGTGTTTGTGTATGCGTTGTGTGTATGTGTGCATGTTGTGTGTATGTGTGCATGTGTGTGTTGTATGTGTGTTGTGTGTGTGTGTTTTGTGTGTGCATTTTGTGTATGTATGTGGGTACTGTATGTGTGTGTATGTGTGTTGCGTGTGTGTGCGTTGTGTGTGTATGTGCTGTGTGTGTGTGCATTGTGTGTGTATGCGTGTACTGTATATGTGTATTTGTATGTATGGGTGTGCGTTATGTATGTGTGTGTTGTGTGTATGTGTGTTTTCGTGGTGTGTGCGTGCGTGTGTTTGTGTATGCGTATGCGTGGGAGCGCGTGTTATGTCAAGCGAAATGTATGTTCGTTTTCGAAATTGAGACATTGATCCCCATAGACGCCAAATGGAGTCATAACAAAAAACATATAAAAAAATTATTTTTTTATGAAATTTTTATTTTTTATGTTTTATACTATGTCATTGATTAGAAATAACTGAACAATATATTTTTTTATTGATCAAAATTAAATTGGGAACGAAAGGGTTAACGGCAGCTTAGCGGCAGCTTGGCGGCAGCTTAGCGGCAGCTTAGCGGCAGCTTAACGGCAGCTTAGAGGGCAGCTTAGCGGCAGCTTAGCGGCAGCTTGGCAGCTTAGCGGCAGCTTAGCGGCAGCTTGGCAGCTTAGCGGCAGCTTAGCGGCAGCTTGGCGGCAGCTTAGCGGCAGCTTAGCGGCAGCTTAACGGCAGTTTAGCGGCAGCTTAGCGGCAGCTTGGCAGCTTAGCGGCAGCTTAGCGGCAGCTTAACGGCAGCTTAGCGGCAGCTTAACGGCAGCTTAGCGGCAGCTTGGCAGCTTAGCGGCAGCTTGGCAGCTTAGCGGCAGCTTAGCGGCAGCTTAACGGCAGCTTAGCGGCAGCTTAGCGGCAGCTTGGCAGCTTAGCGGCAGCTTAACGGCAGCTTAGCGGCAGCTTAGCGGCAGCTTGGCAGCTTAGCGGCAGCTTAGCGGCAGCTTAACGGCAGCTTAGCGGCAGCTTAACGGCAGCTTAGCGGCAGCTTAGCGGCAGCTTGGCAGCTTAGCGGCAGCTTAGCGGCAGCTTAACGGCAGCTTAGCGGCAGCTTAGCGGCAGCTTGGCAGCTTAGCGGCAGCTTGGCAGCTTAGCGGCAGCTTAGCGGCAGCTTAACGGCAGCTTAGCGGCAGCTTAGCGGCAGCTTGGCAGCTTAGCGGCAGCTTAACGGCAGCTTAGCGGCAGCTTAGCGGCAGCTTGGCAGCTTAGCGGCAGCTTAGCGGCAGCTTAACGGCAGCTTAGCGGCAGCTTAGCGGCAGCTTGGCAGCTTAGCGGCAGCTTAGCGGCAGCTTAACGGCAGCTTAGCGGCAGCTTAACGGCAGCTTAGCGGCAGCTTAGCGGCAGCTTGGCAGCTTAGCGGCAGCTTAGCGGCAGCTTAACGGCAGCTTAGCGGCAGCTTAGCGGCAGCTTAGCGGCAGCTTAGCGGCAGCTTGGCAGCTTAGCGGCAGCTTGGTAGCTTAGCGGCAGCTTAGCGGCAGCTTAACGGCAGCTTAGCGGCAGCTTGGCAGCTTAGCGGCAGCTTAGCGGCAGCTTGGCGGCAGCTTAGCGGCAGCTTAGCGGCAGCTTAACGGCAGCTTAGCGGCAGCTTGGCAGCTTAGCGGCAGCTTAGCGGCAGCTTAACGGCGGCTTAGCGGCAGCTTGGCGGCAGCTTAGCGGCAGCTTAGCGGCAGCTTGGCAGCTTAGCGGCAGCTTGGCAGCTTAGCGGCAGCTTAGCGGCAGCTTAGCGGCAGCTTATCGGCAGCTTAGCGGCAGCTTAGCGGCAGCTTGGCAGCTTAGCGGCAGCTTAGCGGCAGCTTGGCAGCTTAGCGGCAGCTTAGCGGCAGCTTGGCAGCTTAGCGGCAGCTTAGCGGCAGCTTGGCGGCAGCTTAGCGGCAGCTTAGCGGCAGCTTAACGGCAGCTTAGCGGCAGCTTAGCGGCAGCTTGGCAGCTTAGCGGCAGCTTAGCGGCAGCTTAACGGCAGCTTAGCGGCAGCTTAACGGCAGCTTAGCGGCAGCTTGGCAGCTTAGCGGCAGCTTAGCGGCAGCTTAACGGCAGCTTAGCGGCAGCTTAGCGGCAGCTTGGCAGCTTAGCGGCAGCTTGGCAGCTTAGCGGCAGCTTAGCGGCAGCTTAACGGCAGCTTAGCGGCAGCTTGGCAGCTTAGCGGCAGCTTAGCGGCAGCTTAGCGGCAGCTTAGCGGCAGCTTAACGGCAGCTTAGCGGCAGCTTAACGGCAGCTTGGCAGCTTAGCGGCAGCTTAGCGGCAGCTTAACGGCAGCTTAGCGGCAGCTTAACGGCAGCTTAGCGGCAGCTTGGCAGATTAGCGGCAGCTTAGCGGCAGCTTAACGGCAGCTTAGCGGCAGCTTAGCGGCAGCTTGGCAGCTTAGCGGCAGCTTGGCAGCTTAGCGGCAGCTTAGCGGCAGCTTAACGGCAGGGCAGCTTAGCGGCAGCTTGGCAGCTTAGCGACAGCTTAGCGGCATCTTAACGGCAGCTTAGCGGCAGCTTAGCGGCAGCTTGGCAGCTTAGCGGCAGCTTAGCGGCAGCTTAACGGCAGCTTAGCGGCAGCTTAACGGCAGCTTAGCGGCAGCTTAGCGGCAGCTTGGCAGCTTAGCGGCAGCTTAGCGGCAGCTTAACGGCAGCTTAGCGGCAGCTTAGCGGCAGCTTGGCAGCTTAGCGGCAGCTTGGCAGCTTAGCGGCAGCTTAGCGGCAGCTTAACGGCAGCTTAGCGGCAGCTTGGCGGCAGCTTAGCGGCAGCTTAGCGGCAGCTTAACGGCAGCTTGGCGGCAGCTTAGCGGCAGCTTGGCAGCTTAGCGGCAGCTTAGCGGCAGCTTAACGCCAGCTTAGCGGCAACTTAACGGCAGCTTAGCGGCAGCTTAGCGGCAGCTTAACGGCAGCTTAGCGGCAGCTTAACGGCAGCTTAGCGGCAGCTTGGCAGATTAGCGGCAGCTTAGCGGCAGCTTAACGGCAGCTTAGCGGCAGCTTAGCGGCAGCTTGGCAGCTTAGCGGCAGCTTGGCAGCTTAGCGGCAGCTTAGCGGCAGCTTAACGGCAGGGCAGCTTAGCGGCAGCTTGGCAGCTTAGCGACAGCTTAGCGGCATCTTAACGGCAGCTTAGCGGCAGCTTAGCGGCAGCTTGGCAGCTTAGCGGCAGCTTAGCGGCAGCTTAACGGCAGCTTAGCGGCAGCTTAACGGCAGCTTAGCGGCAGCTTAGCGGCAGCTTGGCAGCTTAGCGGCAGCTTAGCGGCAGCTTAACGGCAGCTTAGCGGCAGCTTAGCGGCAGCTTGGCAGCTTAGCGGCAGCTTGGCAGCTTAGCGGCAGCTTAGCGGCAGCTTAACGGCAGCTTAGCGGCAGCTTGGCGGCAGCTTAGCGGCAGCTTAGCGGCAGCTTAACGGCAGCTTGGCGGCAGCTTAGCGGCAGCTTGGCAGCTTAGCGGCAGCTTAGCGGCAGCTTAACGCCAGCTTAGCGGCAACTTAACGGCAGCTTAGCGGCAGCTTGGCAGCTTAGCGGCAGCTTGGCAGCTTAGCGGCAGCTTAGCGGCAGCTTAACGGCAGCTTAGCGGCAGTTTAGCGGCAGCTTAGCGGCAGCTTGGCAGCTTAGCGGCAGCTTAGCGGCAGCTTAACGGCAGCTTAGCGGCAGCTTGGCGGCAGCTTAGCGGCAGCTTAGCGGCAGCTTAACGGCAGCTTAGAGGGCAGCTTAGCGGCAGCTTAGCGGCAGCTTGGCAGCTTAGCGGCAGCTTAGCGGCAGCTTGGCAGCTTAGCGGCAGCTTAGCGGCAGCTTGGCGGCAGCTTAGCGGCAGCTTACCGGCAGCTTAACGGCAGTTTAGCGGCAGCTTAGCGGCAGCTTGGCAGCTTAGCGGCAGCTTAGCGGCAGCTTAACGGCAGCTTAGCGGCAGCTTAACGGCAGCTTAGCGGCAGCTTGGCAGCTTAGCGGCAGCTTGGCAGCTTAGCGGCAGCTTAGCGGCAGCTTAACGGCAGCTTAGCGGCAGCTTAGCGGCAGCTTGGCAGCTTAGCGGCAGCTTAGCGGCAGCTTAACGGCAGCTTAGCGGCAGCTTAGCGGCAGCTTGGCAGCTTAGCGGCAGCTTAGCGGCAGCTTAACGGCAGCTTAGCGGCAGCTTAACGGCAGCTTAGCGGCAGCTTAGCGGCAGCTTGGCAGCTTAGCGGCAGCTTAGCGGCAGCTTAACGGCAGCTTAGCGGCAGCTTAGCGGCAGCTTGGCAGCTTAGCGGCAGCTTGGCAGCTTAGCGGCAGCTTAGCGGCAGCTTAACGGCAGCTTAGCGGCAGCTTAGCGGCAGCTTGGCAGCTTAGCGGCAGCTTAACGGCAGCTTAGCGGCAGCTTAGCGGCAGCTTGGCAGCTTAGCGGCAGCTTAGCGGCAGCTTAACGGCAGCTTAGCGGCAGCTTAGCGGCAGCTTGGCAGCTTAGCGGCAGCTTAGCGGCAGCTTAACGGCAGCTTAGCGGCAGCTTAACGGCAGCTTAGCGGCAGCTTAGCGGCAGCTTGGCAGCTTAGCGGCAGCTTAGCGGCAGCTTAACGGCAGCTTAGCGGCAGCTTAGCGGCAGCTTAGCGGCAGCTTAGCGGCAGCTTGGCAGCTTAGCGGCAGCTTAACGGCAGCTTAGCGGCAGTTTGGCGGCAGCTTAGCGGCAGCTTAACGGCAGCTTAGCGGCAGCTTAGCGGCAGCTTAGCGGCAGCTTGGCAGCTTAGCGGCAGCTTAGCGGCAGCTTGGCAGCTTAGCGGCAGCTTAGCGGCAGCTTGGCGGCAGCTTAGCGGCAGCTTAGCGGCAGCTTAACGGCAGCTTAGCGGCAGCTTGGCAGCTTAGCGGCAGCTTGGCAGCTTAGCGGCAGCTTAGCGGCAGCTTAACGGCAGCTTAGCGGCAGCTTAGCGGCAGCTTGGCAGCTTAGCGGCTGCTTAGCGGCAGCTTAACGGCAGCTTAGCGGCAGCTTAGCGGCAGCTTGGCAGCTTAGCGGCAGCTTAGCGGCAGCTTAACGGCAGCTTAGCGGCAGCTTAACGGCAGCTTAGCGGCAGCTTAGCGGCAGCTTGGCAGCTTAGCGGCAGCTTAGCGGCAGCTTAACGGCAGCTTAGCGGCAGCTTAGCGGCAGCTTGGCAGCTTAGCGGCAGCTTGGCAGCTTAGCGGCAGCTTAGCGGCAGCTTAACGGCAGCTTAGCGGCAGCTTGGCGGCAGCTTAGCGGCAGCTTAGCGGCAGCTTAACGGCAGCTTAGCGGCAGCTTAGCGGCAGCTTGGCAGCTTAGCGGCAGCTTAGCGGCAGCTTAACGCCAGCTTAGCGGCAACTTAACGGCAGCTTAGCGGCAGCTTGGCAGCTTAGCGGCAGCTTGGCAGCTTAGCGGCAGCTTAGCGGCAGCTTAACGGCAGCTTAGCGGCAGCTTAGCGGCAGCTTGGCAGCTTAGCGGCAGCTTAGCGGCAGCTTAACGGCAGCTTAGCGGCAGCTTAACGGCAGCTTAGCGGCAGCTTAGCGGCAGCTTGGCAGCTTAGCGGCAGCTTAGCGGCAGCTTAACGGCAGCTTAGCGGCAGCTTAGCGGCAGCTTGGCAGCTTAGCGGCAGCTTGGCAGCTTAGCGGCAGCTTAGCGGCAGCTTAACGGCAGCTTAGCGGCAGCTTAGCGGCAGCTTGGCAGCTTAGCGGCAGCTTAGCGGCAGCTTAACGGCAGCTTAGCGGCAGCTTAGCGGCAGCTTGGCAGCTTAGCGGCAGCTTAGCGGCAGCTTAACGGCAGCTTAGCGGCAGCTTAGCGGCAGCTTGGCAGCTTAGCGGCAGCTTAGCGGCAGCTTAACGGCAGCTTAGCGGCAGCTTAACGGCAGCTTAGCGGCAGCTTAGCGGCAGCTTGGCAGCTTAGCGGCAGCTTAGCGGCAGCTTAACGGCAGCTTAGCGGCAGCTTAGCGGCAGCTTAGCGGCAGCTTAGCGGCAGCTTGGCAGCTTAGCGGCAGCTTGGTAGCTTAGCGGCAGCTTAGCGGCAGCTTAACGGCAGCTTAGCGGCAGCTTGGCAGCTTAGCGGCAGCTTAGCGGCAGCTTGGCGGCAGCTTAGCGGCAGCTTAGCGGCAGCTTAACGGCAGCTTAGCGGCAGCTTGGCAGCTTAACGGCAGCTTAGCGGCAGCTTGGCAGCTTAGCGGCAGCTTAGCGGCAGCTTAACGGCGGCTTAGCGGTAGCTTGGCGGCAGCTTAGCGGCAGCTTAGCGGCAGCTTAGCGGCAGCTTAGCGGCAGCTTGGCAGCTTAGCGGCAGCTTAGCGGCAGCTTGGCAGCTTAGCGGCAGCTTTGCGGCAGCTTAACAGCAGCTTGGCGGCAGCTTAGCGGCAGCTTAGCGGCAGCTTAACGGCAGCTTAGCGGCAGCTTGGCAGCTTAGCGGCAGCTTAACGGCAGCTTAGCGGCAGTTTGGCGGCAGCTTAGCGGCAGCTTAACGGCAGCTTAGCGGCAGCTTAGCGGCAGCTTAGCGGCAGCTTGGCAGCTTAGCGGCAGCTTAGCGGCAGCTTGGCAGCTTAGCGGCAGCTTAGCGGCAGCTTGGCGGCAGCTTAGCGGCAGCTTAGCGGCAGCTTAACGGCAGCTTAGCGGCAGCTTGGCAGCTTAGCGGCAGCTTGGCAGCTTAGCGGCAGCTTAGCGGCAGCTTAACGGCAGCTTAGCGGCAGCTTAGCGGCAGCTTGGCAGGTTAGCGGCAGCTTAGCGGCAGCTTAACGGCAGCTTAGCGGCAGCTTAGCGGCAGCTTGGCAGCTTAGCGGCAGCTTAGCGGCAGCTTAACGGCAGCTTAGCGGCAGCTTAACGGCAGCTTAGCGGCAGCTTAGCGGCAGCTTGGCAGCTTAGCGGCAGCTTAGCGGCAGCTTAACGGCAGCTTAGCGGCAGCTTAGCGGCAGCTTGGCAGCTTAGCGGCAGCTTGGCAGCTTAGCGGCAGCTTAGCGGCAGCTTAACGGCAGCTTAGCGGCAGCTTAGCGGCAGCTTGGCAGCTTAGCGGCAGCTTAGCGGCAGCTTAACGGCAGCTTAGCGGCAGCTTAGCGGCAGCTTGGCAGCTTAGCGGCAGCTTAGCGGCAGCTTAACGGCAGCTTAGCGGCAGCTTAGCGGCAGCTTGGCAGCTTAGCGGCAGCTTAGCGGCAGCTTAACGGCAGCTTAGCGGCAGCTTAACGGCAGCTTAGCGGCAGCTTAGCGACAGCTTGGCAGCTTAGCGGCAGCTTAGCGGCAG